>CANXYC010759537.1:0-21577 GCA_948193065.1 Aleurites moluccanus | reverse complement strand
TTTAAAGCTTAATAAAGATGACAATAGTGGAGAGGTGGGAAAAATCTATTCAAATATCTTAGGTTTGATCCAATGGTTAAGGTTTCATGGTAACTTTGGTGAAACCTAGCCATCCAACCATCCATTTTGCTTACTTTAATGCTATTTGTCCATCCAAAATCAAAATTGATGGCTAACACATACATTTGCCACACCTAATAAAAATCAATGGCAAAAATCCAATACATCAAGCTTATGATAGCAAATTTGCAACCTACTGATCCAACCGTCCATTTTTCCATCATTTGATCCAATGGTTGGATTTAATCAAGTTTAAACTAATTTCATAAGGTTTCATACATAGTATAATTCCATACCTTAAAGGAAAAGACTATAATGCCCTTAGTGCAACTGAAGCACCTCAAACATCTCAAGCGCCTCAATTGAGGAGCTTACCCGGTATAATTTTCAATCGGGTTTATTTTTCAATCAAATCATCAAATAAACTAAATAACATCATTTACATTCACTTAAATCATTTTCTACTTCTAAATATGGTGATAATTTCATAAGAACTCGAAGGGCTGCAAAATGACCATTTTGCCCCCAGTTCACAAAATTTCAAGTTTCTTCCAATTTCTTCCTAACAGCATTTGATGTACTTTTACATGTGTAAAACCATCCAAAACATGCATATTCATCCAATTTAAGCAAAATCATGCATCATACATATTATGCAAACATATAAGAAAACCCCCTTTGGTTTGCCTCTAAAAGTTATGTTCTAAGCCTTTCAACTGAGGTGTTACAACGTAAGTGCCAAAGATATGTTTAATTCAATTTAATTGGACATTTTCTCTTTTGGGATAGATTATTTATGATATTAAATTCTTTATACTGTTGCAGTTTAAGAGAAAAATTAATAATATAAAGTCCATGCATCAATGTACCAGAACAGATAAAACATTTATTTAGTTTAATAATCATAGTCATCAAAACAAACTGAATATCCATCCTTAGCCAAACTAGAAACATAAATTAAATTCCTTCTAATGGAAGGTACATAAAAAAAATCCTTTAAAATTAAGTTCTTATTATTACTACCAAAATAAATGCTAATATTTCCTATAGCTTGAACTGCAACTCTTATGCTATTTCCCAGAAATATGCAAATCTCATATTTACTTAGCTGGCACATTATTTTCATTCGCGGTCAATAACTAGTACCCGATTTATTGGGTTACTTTGACCCGATTTTCAAACTTTAGACTATTAAAGACTTAGTTATTCACAAAAGAAGAAATTCATAGGACATTAAATCAATAACCGGTACTTGATTATTGAACTTACCAACCCGATTATTGATAATTTTTTTAAAAAAAATCCTAAAATGCCTCAAAAATCCATCTAAACGACCTTAGATCGCCGACAAATGGCCAAAGACTATGTAAATTAATCAGTGGGTAATTTCTAATGCCTCCACTAAATTTCAGATCAATCGAACAACATTGATCACCTTGAAAAAACTAGGTGTATGACATTTTCATAAATATTGCTTGATTTTCCATTCTATAATTTTAAACAACTACAACCGAATTTTCTTCTTCAATCTATGTTAAATCATCATATTTAACTATAAACATATTCAACAATGAAGTAATTCATTATTTAGTTGAACAAAATTAACCAAAAAATTTCGAAAAAAAAAATTCTTTATCATATTTCCATACTAGTTTATGTTATATCATATTCATGAAAATCATAATCCTAAATTACATTTTCAGACTATATTTAATGTATATATATAACATGATCAGAAAACTATATATACTGTATACACAAGCATGTTATATACATTCATGGTCACCAATATATTTAGCAATAAAGGTTCTGATACCAATTGATGGATTAGGTGACACAAAAGTATACAAAAGCATGTTGTAACATATATAGATAACTTTGTATTCTGATTTTAATCATACATAAAATCAAAACATACCTATGAGATCTCTTAGATTTGATCTCAACAATTCCAAACAAGCTTTTACCTTCAAGCTTCTGCCTACTGCCTACAACTTTCAAGTTTTTGCCTACACCCTTCAAGCTTCTGTTGTGCATATTCTAAGGTGGAGCATAATTGAGAAATGCACAAAACAAATCTTCAGAATTCAAGTTGTAGAATTTGTAGAAGTAACAGGCACTATTGAAGAAGTCACAGCTGCAACACAGAATCACAGGCACGAATAAAAAGTAGCAACTGTTACTAAAGAAGACTGTAGCCCAGACCCTGAAAGAGCAAAACTCGTGGGCGCTATAATTAAAGTAGCATGCGCTACTCTAAATCGCAACCACTACTAGAAAAGTTGCAGGTACGACTAAGAACTCCAAAAGGTCTAAAAGTCCAAGTCCATAACAAGGCATATTTCGCAGGCGCGACAAAGAAAGTTGCAAGAGCGACTTAAAGAAGATAGCAACCATGAATGGAAACTAGGAGCTGTGAAGTTCATTAGCTCCAGGAAAATCCTGAGCTCGACAAAACAGTTGCAGCCACGATTCGACAAAAAAGGACAAAAAAAAGCCATTGGAAAAGTTGTGAACTGCATTTGATTGCATTAAATGAGACAAAATGACTCTATTTCATACAGGGCTATAAATATGAGTTGGTGGAAATTTTAAATATAAGAGAACAACTATTGAGAACCATTCATATTTATGGCTTAAATAGCTGAAAATTTGTAATGCATTAACTGTGAGCTAATTGTTGTAAAATCTTTGAGGTTGTTAAGATTTATTGATTATTGAAAATTTGGAAAAAAAGCTAAAGGAGATTTTCTTCTTTTCATCTCTTGTATTTCTTCAGGATTTTAGTGTGAGCCTTAGAAAAATACTTGTATAGGTTTGAGTATGAGTCTTGAGAAAACACTTGTAAATGTTTGAAGTGTTAGCCTATGAAAATATTTTGTAAAGTTTGAGGGTGAGCCTAAATATTTGGGTTTGATCTTGTACCCACAAAAATATCAAGTGAAATACTCAAGTGTAATCTTGAGGAGTGGACGTAGGCAAAAAGTTGGCCGAACCGCTATAAAGTCTTGTGTCTCTGTAATACCCTACAAATTCCTAAATCATGTGAATGAATTAATTCTCAGTATGTGGTTCAATAGTCTTGAATTGATGAGAAATAATTTTAAAAACACAGTTAGAAATCAAATTTGAAATTTTTTCAAAAATTAGCGGTGTCAGGAACACTGCCGAGGAATGAGCTATCCGATCAACAGAAGAAATTCTGAAGTGGACTTAGGATAAAAGATGACCATAATTTATATATAATTTTGATAAAAAGAAAGTAGTGAAAATCATTTAGGAACACTGAGAAAGTAATCAATAGCATATGATAAATAAATGGAAATTTCTAACTCTGTGTATGTGAGTGTCTAGTTTAACTGGAAAAAGAATCAAGACATTTGGATTTCTTTTTCTTGCTCGTGAACCATTTTGGTATGAGCTAGTAAAGTGGCATTTGTAAGCTGGAAATGCAAAGAGGAAAATGCGAGCTGGAAATGCGAGGAGGGAAATGCGAGGAGGGAAATGCGAGCTGGAAATGTGAAGAGGGAAATACGAGTTAGAAATGCGAAGAGGGAAATGCAAAGTGGAAAGGTGAGCTGGAAAATGCGAAGTGGAAAGGCAAGCTGGAAAATGCGAAGTGGAAAAGGCGAGCTGGAAATCCGAGGTGGAAAGGCGAGTTGGAAATGCGAAGTGGGAAAAGGTGAGCTGGGAAATATGATGTGGAAAAAAGCGAGCTGGAAATGCGAAGTGGAAATGCGAAGTGAGATTGCGAGCCGGCATATGCGAACTGGAATTGCGAGCAGGCATATGCGAAATGGGATTGCGAGCCGGCATATGCGAACTGGGATTGTGAGCCGGCATTGGAAAGTGGTAATACGAGCCGGCAATTGCGAAGTGGCAATGCGAGCTGGCAAAGTGGCAATTGCGAGCCAGCAGATGCGAAGTGGCATATGCGAGCTGGTATATGCGAGGAGGTATTGCGAGTATGCGAAGTGGTAATGGCAGGCCGGCAATGCGAAGTGGCATTACGAGCCAACAATGCGAACTGGCATTGGCGAGATGGGACTGGCGAAGTGGGAATTTTACCGAGGCAGTAGTTTATTTAAAGAGGCAGCAACTGATGTTATTTTTCCACGATAGACTTCTTCTTTTCTTCTTTTCTTTTCTTTGTTCTTCGTTTCTCCAAGTGAAGACCGAACCACTGTTTCCATTTTCTTCTTCAGACTTCTTCGATTCTTTATCAAATTTCTAAGAAAAACTCACAGAATTCTTCAGCCTGCGCTATAAATATTTGCTAGCTCAGATAACCAAACTTCGGGGTTAGTTAAGTCCGAATTCAAGCCAGATGCAGGTATTTCTTTAGCTATATCCTTCGCTGATCAACAAGGTTCATGCCGCTTACTTATGCTTCTGCTCTATCCAAGTCAAGGCAGATTGTCTGGTTCCGCCATAAAGGAAGAGAGAACCCGCTTCTACGGTACTTCATCAAAGATAGCGACTAACATTTAGAGCGCTAGTGTCTCGGGTAATCGTTTCGCTTTACCAGGAAGTACCATAAAATCAAAGAGTTGTGTTAGCTCTTGGGAAAGCCATTTTAGTAAAAGGCCGGTTCACGTTGCTTTGTCATGTTAAAGGAAGTTTTGTACAAGCGATCTTTCTACAGTGTACTTTTCAGGTGCAACACTCGAGAAGAAAGATATTTTCTAATAAAGGAAGCACACTCCAGCATCTACGGTGGTCATGTCAATAGTTAAATGCTGGCCAAGAAGATATTGCATCAAGGATATTACTGGCCAACAATGGAGAGGGACTGTTATAATGTTGTGATAAAATGCATGAAATGCCAAATCCACGCCGATCTCGTTCGGACACCCTCATCATCTCTCCATACGTTGACAGCTCCATGGCCATTTTCAATGTGGGCATTTGATATTATTGGACTATTCACCAAGACTTTTGAAAATACAAATAGACCGGCATTCATCCTCACAGCCACCGAGTACTACACAAAATGGGCTGAAGCAAAGGCATTCACTGAGATCAAAGCGAGTACTGTAATGGTAAAAATGAGCTAAGAATTTCAAGGGATATTGAAGGGTAGATTTCAGCTATTTGGGTGTTTTGAGGTAAGGAGTTTATTTGTTAAGTTTGATTAATTATTTGAGTATTATTAAGGTTCAATTGAATGAGTTTAGTGTTAATTTACACCAATTTATCCAAAAATGATGAAATCCCTAAATTGAATGTTGAAATTGAAGTTGTAAAGCATGAGTTTATGATTTAGTGTTAGGTATTGCAAATTGATGTTAGAAATGATCACTTTAATATGAATGAACAACTAATTGATGGTTAATTTGATGTAGAATTGGAGTTTTCAAAGTAGCCTAAATTTGGAAATTTTGGTGGAATTGGTTTAATTGGAGTGCATTTTGGCTAATTGGATCATTAGGTGAGTTTACATTGCATCAATTATCAAGTTTGAATCATTAAATTATTGAATTGAATCCTTTAGCCTAATTTGCCTATGTTTTTGTTTGGTTTTTACTTGCTTTTCCTTACCAATTTGATCCTAATTTAATGTTGTTTAATCTTGTTTCTTGATACCTTTGTGTTGTTGGACAATGTACCTTGTTATTGGTTTGAATGGGCAAGTCAATTTTGCTCTGAACCCTAACCTATTGGCTTGCCATTATATGCCATTTAATGTTTGATAAATTGCTTAGTTTATTTGTCATTGGCTTATTGATTTGCATGCCATAGACCTACCAATTGAATGTCATTGTCGCCAGCGACATTGGCATGCCAATTGACCCACCCATTTCGGCCACTGAACCATCATTGGATTCTTACCTTTTCTTATTACCATACTTGATATTATTGATTGTATATTGCATATGACATTGTACTTGAGCTTATTGAATATTGAATTGATTGATACCGAGATGATTATTATTTGATTGACTGTTATCTGGATGCCATTGTTACTTATGGTATCCCTCGTTATTGACCCTAGTATGGTTTAACAGAACTTCCGGTTTGACAGGGGAGTGGGGAAATACTGTCGACCTTATGCACATTGTATATTTATACCCTAGCTGGGAGGGGTTATGGTCCTGGCCATAGGGTCTGATCCGCCTTATGTTTATTTGATACTAGTGGTCTACATGGCCCAATGATATCTGATTTGTTTGTTTGAAGATGTATGATTTCTTTTCATACAGTCTGTCTCATTATCTGCCTTTCCATATATAGCCGAGCTTATATATGATATTTCTTTGGTTTATTGTACCTTGATAGTTATTCTATATTCTGTTATTCTTTGACTGAAGCCATTATTTAATTATGCCTATTATTTATTGTGATGCATATAAATTCACTGAGTATCATCCATACTCATCCTTTTGTTTGTTTACCCTATTTCAGGAAAGAAGTAAGTTGCAGAATCTCGACATCTGTCTTCCGTGGATTTCTGCTGCAGTTTATTCTGTATAAATTCTGGATTTCTATATTATATTTGAGGTTTCTTTATTTAGCTGCTCCATGGATATGTATGGGTTAGTTAGAAGATTAATATTACATATAATATAGTGATAATTATATATTGAGTTATATGATGGATTATGATGTGTTATGTGAAATAATACAGCCAATTGCAGAATGTATGACAGAATAACAGATTGATTAACAGGATAATATAATGGATGGTAATTAAAATAATGTCGAGATTGATAGACTATGTAATGATACTGGGTTGTATGGGTGTCGGTCGTCATTGGCACTTCCCGTGCCCCAGGACCATTGCAACTCGGGAAACCGGATCGTGACAGTCTTATTTTTCTGTTCACTTCCTTCATCAATATTTTTATTTGGTCTTAATTTTTAAACATCAAGCAATTCACCCTCCTCTTAGTTGCCACAAGGACTTTCACCATCAATAAATTGACATTTTACAAAATGTACATTATCATCATTCAACTCATTGAGATTATTGATCCATAATGAACCTCACTCTTTAATGAATCAAGACAATAAATAATGCATTTTGTTCATATCAACTAAATTAGGATTAAAAATATAAATAATTTTAATGAACTAGAGAATTTAATTTATAAATCAATATAAAAATATTTATCTCTATTTGGTCTTATTCAATACATATATAATGTACTAACATAAAAAATTGGAATTATATAATTTTCATAATTAAAATAATATATATTTAATCTTGTGCTACAATCATACCAATGATATGTCCAACTCTACTTTATATTGTGAATATTAAACTTATTATCTTATAAGAACAGATGATTTAATTTTTTGCATATAAGTTAAACTTTTTATACTAAATCATCCACTGTATAAGACAAAGGACACATATATATATAATATAAATAAATGATTTATTTAATGTAAACTTTAATTAATTGAAATAAATAATTATTTCAGAGTTGATACTATTACATAGTGCATGATTGATAATATAAACTCTATCATTTTGAACTGTCTTGATTGACATTTTCAAATTTCAAACCTTTAATTCTTACCTTACTATTTCTCAATGATGGTCAAATGGTCTACAATCATAATTTAAGGCCAAGTTAAAACTGCTTTCCTCTATTAGTTAAAATTAGTATGCTAATAAAATTTGTGTTGTATAGAAATTGAATCTACAAAGTTCAACCCATCTGTCATAGTTGCATCAACCCTTCTTGTCACTATTTCATCCAACATGTCACTTGATGGTTACAGAAAATTGAGACAATCTTTTCTGGAAGAAGCGGAGAATGAAAGATTCATAAATAAAATATTTACTTTAGTATTTTCATTTCTTTTCTTTTCCTTCATTCTCTGTTTCAAATTCACATCATTTCTATATATTGATCCATTTATTTGTTTAGGATAACGTGGCACTATCACAATGTGAATTTTGGATTCTTGAAATGGTTTTGAGAAAGGGAATCATAGAAAACATTGCAGTTAACAGCCTCATAGAAGATCAAGAGGAAGGCCAGGTGCTTAATTTTGAAT
This sequence comes from Aleurites moluccanus, assembly GCA_948193065.1. Taxonomy (NCBI): domain Eukaryota; kingdom Viridiplantae; phylum Streptophyta; class Magnoliopsida; order Malpighiales; family Euphorbiaceae; genus Aleurites; species Aleurites moluccanus. The sequence continues at coordinate 13,507 of CANXYC010759537.1, read as the reverse complement.
TGCTTTGGATTACCCACGAAAATATAGTTGCTAAAAAAACCAAGAAGAGATTAGAGCTAAAGAGAATAGAGTTTCTTAGTTTTAGGAATAGATAACCTTTTTTAATAAGATTCTTCAATTAATTCTTTTACACGTACAGTAATGTATATATACAGTTTTAGAATAACAAAGTGATAAAGTTAACAACCTATACAGTTCTAACAAAATGATAAAGATAACATCATGATAACTTCCTATTTTAGATTACAAAATAAACTTTCCATCCTTATCTTATCTTCATGTAACAGATGGATGACTCATATCTCTAACATTAAGTACTAGGCAAAACAGACAGACCATGTACCAGTATTGCAATTTGGGCCTGAAATATTTGTTTCATTTGTTGCTTCATCTCCTATATCTCTTGCTTCACGTCCTCCTTCACCCATCAGTCGATCTAACTTTCATCCAGCAATTGAGATGTTGCAAAAGAGTCGACAGAATACAACTTCATTTTATATATCTTTTCATTATTCGATATGTGATATTTTTTCAACACGCTGATACTTTTTCCAACACATCTCCTCAAATGCAACTAGAGTTGGCCTGTAGCCCAATATCAACAGGTCAATTGGCACTTGCTTATAAATAGATCAGCTAATATCTCTTCTTCAGAAATGGTCCGGGTCCCAGGATCTAACCCATTTGGGCATGAAGTTATGATATTGTATTAAAGTCCATGAGCCCGTACACTCATGAGCTTATAAGTGGATAAGCGTTGGAATCTACTTGCGCAAATCAATTGGTTTGTAATAAATCTAATACCCACTCACTTATTAGTCTTTTATATATTTTATCATTATTCAATGTGGGATATTTTTTGCAACAAAGCAAACAATATGACTATTTTTCACAATTGATGTCTGATTCCTGATTTAAAATTCCCAAAATCTTACAACTTTGACTTTCATCTTATAATTTTTTTGAAATGCAATTATCGGTCTTTAGTTTCTTTTCTAGATGTTATGATTTTATCTTGTGCATGGCCTCAATCATTTTTCTGCACTGCTTGCTTACCAATGAACATGGTCATTATTTCCATCTTTTTTATTCCCTGTGATTCTGATGTCCCCCTTAAGTAATAAAAATTCCGGAATTTTTTAATTTTATTCCAAATCTTTTATTTCAATTCTTATTATTCCGGTTAATCAAACAATCCAAATTTTGGAATAAATATTTTATTCTCATTCCAACTTTATTATTCCCGCTAAGAAAATAAGGCATCATATTAATAATTGCATTAAACTAGCATGGCAAAGTTTAGCAACCTTTGTTTTGTGTTTATTCTATTTGTAGTTGCCGGTGTTATTCTAACTCCTTCAAACTTTGCAACTGCCATCAATGTTGATGCCCAGTCATCTTCAACAGAGTAAGTGATTGAAATTATTCAAGTTTTAGATAAATGTGGAAGACAAATTACTTCTTATTGTGGGGATGAAATATTCAAAACAGTATTTAAAAATGAAGTTATTACTAAACATTGTTGCATTGATTAATGTCAGTAGGAAAACCTTGACATAGTGAATTTGTAAAGTATATTGCTCATGGACCTCAATTTAAGGCACATTTGTTCAAGTATTTGGCAAAGTGTGTGAAGAAGTATATTGGAATTGCAATTCAAGAATCATGCCTCCTGCTCCGTCAAGTTTACTCTTAAGTCATATTTACTTTTTAATTATGTATGAATTATGCAAAATAAGTCATTAATTGACTATAAAATTAAAAGAATATGATTCCCTTTGGACAATAAAAAATTATCAATTTAATTAATATGAGTGGAATTTTATCCTTTTTTACTTTTTTATTTTTTATATATGTAGACAAAATTTTATTCAGGTATTAATTTAAATATGATGAGTTTTTGAATTTACAGCTTTATGAGACCTATATGTTAGGTCCAATGAGCATACAACCTAATTAGATTAATTACAAATTTGGTATCTGAATTTTTTGAATTTTACTATTTTAGTATCTAAACAATTTTTTTTGTTCAATCAAGTGTCTAAACTTTATAAAAGTGTATCATTGCGGTGTTTGTGGCCGGATTCCGATCACCTGAGTGCCAAATCAACACTATGAAACCCATTTTATAGACCACATCAACAACTACATCATATATAAAATAAAAAGCTTAATAAAAATACCAAAAAATCCCTCTCTCCAAAGGACAAAAAGTAAGCATAACTCCCTATTTGTTCCAGTGAAGGCAATTCAAATTTCTTCCTCTGCATGCCCTAGGCGAAGAAGTGAAGACAATGAGTGATTACTGAGGTGAATACAAGAAAGAAATGGAAGATCAGTTGTTATGTGGGTGTATGAATCGATATGCATTAAAGACATCATGGACATCTGCAAACCCATGAAGGAGATTTGTGACATGTTCAAGATGAAATGTAAGTGTTTTGATATACTAATTAAGAAGTTGCAATGGGTAAACTCTCAGTGATTTAAAATTTGTAATCTAGTAATGCAAGGTGGTTGTGATTTTTTCAGTGGGTTGAACCTCCAATGTGTGGAAGGAGAAAACAAATTATACCTGGGTTGTTGCAAAAGGTCAAAAGGATAGATACGTAGCTACGGAGGAGCAGGCTGAGAGAGAGGATTATGTTTGCAGTTATAGTTATGTTGGTTATTGTTATCTTCCTTAAATGAAGGTGTTTAGTTAGGTTAAATGAAAGTGTTTAGTTTTATTTTGTATATTAGAGGCAGTTACTAAGCATTTTCGGTTAAAAATAGAAGTTGTATTCTGAGTAACGTTGGTGAATATATTTAACAACAATTTATGAATGAAAAGAGAATTTGAATTATGCACAGTACATATTCAATGAAATTCCAATTAAAGAATATTGGTAGTACATGCACCTATGTCATTTGCCTAATATTGTTTGTTATTTTGGAAAAATGGGGTAATTGAATTATGGCCTTGTTTGGATTGAGAATTTTTAAAATCCATGAATTTAACAAAATCCATGCAATTAGAAACCAAAATGAATGGAATTAAACCAACAATGTGGGTTGAAGGCTCCCATGCCATTGGTTTTGTCTATGCCATTGGTTTTATTACATATCGTTAATATAAAATAGAACAAACAGATCCTGTAACTTATCTGAAAATAAAATATACATTCTTCATAAATTGGAAATGGCATAACATAATGTCATTTTGTCAGTTTTATAAAATAGCAAAATACTCTTTAACTAACACTATATTACAGTAGTAAAAGATCAAATGTAGCCTTAAATTTGGCTTGAAACAGTGTTTAGGATTGTAATATCTATTTTTTTTTTTTTTTTGTTATTTTAATAATTGTATGGTTGTTGAATTATTTTAGGATATAGAAATATTTTGAGGAATCCAAAATTTCTGTATGCAGGAAGGATTTTGTGAGGCTAATTTCATGATTTTCAAGGAATAATTTAGTAAAGTGTAAAACATAAAAGTTGCAGATTTTTATATCATCTTCAGGTCTATAAAATAGTTCTATAAAATTCTGTGTGTGAAGAGTTATGCCTCCTTGAGCAGAACCTGTCTGGTTCATTATTCTCTACAGGAAATCTGTGAATGTTTAATTTTTTGGAAATGATTAAGGGTGAATGAGCCAAAAGTGTAAATATGAGAAATGTTCCTTCATGTGTTATATTATTGGCTGTAAAATTTCAGGAGAATTGGACAAGTATAGCTCAGTTGAGAGTAAAATTAATCAGACTTGTTCAAATGATTCTGGGTAGTAAAGTCAGAGTGAATTTTAGAAATTCACCATAGTTTGTGTAGATATCCTTTTGATTTGAGTTTTGGATATGTTGGACCCCTGAGTGTTTATTTTAAGTGACAAAAATAATCAGAGAGTTTGGATATTTGTAGCTCATTTGTGAGCTGGTTTAAAATGAGTTGTCGAGGAAAAGGTTCCAGCTCGGCAGAATCTGGCATTTGCGAGCCGGCAAATGCGAGGAGGCAGTTTGCGAAGCAGAGTTTGGCGAAGAGGGAATAAGCGAGGTGACATTATGCGAAGAGGCATTGTCGAGATGGCATATGCGAAGTGGAGTTAGGCGAGGAGAGATTGGCCAAGAGGCATTGCCGATGTGGCATATGCGAAATGGAGTTTAGGCGAGGAGAGATTGGCGAAGAGGCATTGCCGAGGTGGCATATACAAAATAGAGTTAGGCAAGCCGAGTTTGGTGAAGAGGCATTGCCGAGGTGGCATATGCGAAGTGGAGTTAGGTGAGGCGAGTTTGGCGAAGAGGCATTGCCGAGGTGGCATATGCGAAGTGGAGTTAGGCGAGGAGAGTTTGGCTAGATGGCATATGCAAGGCGGCATATGCGAAGTGGACATGCGAAGTGGGATTGGTGAAGTGGCATTTGCGAGGTGACATTGCCGAGGCGAGCTGGCGAAGTAGAAATTGTGAGGCAGTAGCCTATTTAACCAGATGCCCAGTAGCTATTTTCTTCACGATTTTTTTCTTCTTCTTCTCTTCGTTTTTCTTCTGTTCTTCTCATATTTGTCCCATTTATTTTCTAATGCATTAATACTCAAAATTAATGCATTAAATCACTAAATTATCACATTCTAAGGCATTAATCTTCATTTTCAAAGAAAATTTTCAAGGAAATCAATTTTGAAGAAATAAGGTAATTTTTCTTCAAATGCCATTCTCTCTTTAGATTAATAAATTCTGGTAGTTAGGATAGCAAATTATGGGTATACAGGATTTATTACAAGTATTTTAAGGCTATTGATTGTAATTAATGTGGGAGAAATCAAAATTTATGGATTATCATGAATAGTGACGTGAACAATAAATTCGTAATTAATTTCAGATTTTCTTTAAGAGATGAATTAAATTGATGTTGGGAATCAAAAATAGAAACTATAAGATAGTTAATATTATAAGGAACTTTATTATGTATTATTAATTGAGGAAACCCTAATTGTGAGAATTTGGAAAATTTCATAGGAGAAGAGGATTTAAGAAATTAAAGGAGAATTATTGATTTTACAAGTAATTGAGGATAAATTGCTTTCAGGTAAGTATGAACATTGCATATGCTTATTGCTTCCTTGAAACGATATGTCCAAGCCTTCTTAATATTCACCCATATGATTCACATGTTATTTGACATTGTATTATTGAACTATTAAATGAAATTCCCATGATATTCTCAAACAAATGATAATTATTTCATGTGATTACTATATTTATCTTGTAAATGACTTGGTTATCTTTCTTTGGACTAAGTTCATATGAAACCTATTTGTTAACTTGACTGAATTTATGTTATATGTTGATGGTCTTGTGACCAATATGTTTCTTATGAGATTGCAACCGTATGACCCTATGGATAGAACACTCTTCTCAATGAGAGTAAAATCATTGGTCCATTGTGCACTTTAGGAACCTAGCTGATAGGGTTTTTATCAGTGTTCCACCTAGAGGGGACCATGAGCTCTAGGCGTATGCTTGGCCAAGCATGCATTTGCGATAAGGTAGCAAGGACTACTTATACGCTCTGTTGTGATAGGTAGCAAGGCTACTGATACACTCTGCAATTCTATCATGTGATTTGTCAGTGCTATTCGATTGTGAGCACTTCTGTTCTTGTAAGCCTAACCATATGATAACTTCTTACCCATGTTCTTTGGATTGACTTTTCCTTTGGATATATATATATTTCTTTTATATTGCATGTTCATATCTTACTGAGTTGAAGGCTCACTCCTCTTCTGTGGATTTCAGGTGATAGTGTAGCTCGAGAGGGAGCTAATATAGAAGATCGAGCTTATTGATTCATTCCTCCAAGAAGCCTCCATTGTAATTATTTTGATATATATATATATATATTCATTGAATGGTATTATGGTACTGTATGTATTAGGAGTATACTCTAGAGCTCCGTAGTTAGTTATTAAGGATGACACTATTTTGATGTATGAACTGTTACATTTTGGTTGCCCTTATTCCTTTGTGATGTGGGATGTATCTTTTGATCAGTAAGGAACAAGAGGAAATTATGAAATGATAAATATAAAGATATGAATTATGATTACATGAATCTTGTAAATGAATGTTTTAATGATAATCATATATGATGTAAATATGAAATGTGTACGAGATCCAGGATATAAGGGTTCTACAGGTTTATAGTGGCCTTAAGCTTACCCATGCTCTAGGACCGTCGTACCATTGGAGTTGGGGTGTGACAAAGGTGGTATCAGAGCTATAGGTTTATAATTCTTAATATAGAAGATAGAAAGAGATGCATGAGCACTAGTATAAGTGTTGATTAAGATAACTACGGAGCATAGGATTTGTGTCTCGTCCATTTGTGTCTTCCTTGGTATATATATCGGCGTTAAGTATGCATAGTAAGTCTAATATTATTTGTTTTTCTTATCAGTATCAAGATGCCTCCATGTCATGGTAGAGGACGAGGTCGAGGTTGTCCTAGACGAGTTTTACCTTCTGAAGAGGGTTCTGTAGGTGGAAATGGAGGAGATGAAGTTTCTCCTATGCCACCAGTGGACGTGGCTAATATGGATCAACAATTAGATCAGCTGGAAAGGAATTATGCAATGATAGCTGAGTTCATTACTCAGCAAAGACAGTAGCAGGAACCTCCAATTCAGGCTCTAGAAATTCCTGTTCCTCCGATAGTTCCACCACCTGTTGTACGTCAAAAAGAAGAGGTATCATTTGAGAGGTTTCTTAAGCTTAAGCCCTTAGAGTATAGAGGTGAGATGGATCCTACAGATTTCCTAGAAGAAATCGAAGAGAAAATATAGATTCTGAGGATTTTTGATAGAAGAGCTATAGATTTTGTGAGTTATTTAATGAAAGCTGAAGCCAAGGATTAGTTCAAGAGAAGCATTTCTGGTATGCTTCTGGAAAATAAAGATCTTTCTTGGGAGAGATTCAAGAAACTGGTGCTGAATGAATTTCTCCCTGAGAGCGTGAGAGAAGCTAAATCTTTAGAGTTTGAAAGATTGGTTCAAACACCTGGTATGAGTGTTTCAGAGTATGCCAGGAAGTTCAGTAAGTTGAGAAAATTTGGTCCAGCTTTGGTGCCTACAGAAGCGGCACGGATTCAAAGGTTTTGCAGAGGATTAGTGGCTCCATTATTTAAACTCCTAGCTACTCTTGAGTTTGATTCCTATTCTAAGCTAGTGGATAAGGCTAGGATAATTGAAAATAGAGAGATGGAAGCCAGATCCGAAAGGGTTGAGAAGAAGAAATTTAAAGCAGATAGTTCTTCTAAACCAGATAGTGGGATGAAGACTATGGGAGTGGCTCATCAGTCAACTTCAAGGAGTGAGTATAGGGGACCTTCAGGGAGACCACAGTAGAGTCAGACTACTCCTAGACCTACTTCTCAGATGAGCCATGGATCGGCTAGCTTTGCACCATCCAGAGCTCCTAAACCTTTGTGTTCTACATGCGGTAAATTTCATAATGGCCCTTGTCGTTATGCCTCAGAAGCATGCTTTAGATGTGGACAGCAAGGTCATTTTCTCAAGAATTGTCCACAACCATCCGTTGGAGGAAGACCGCAGGCTTCTCAGTCCTCAATACAGATGAATAAAGAGAGGAGTATCAGCCAGCAACAAGGTACAGGCCGAGGTATTGTGGGCAGGACTATAAAGGCTGGCAAAGAGTCAGGTCAGCATGTGGCTCAGGCTTCAAGGTCAGTCCCCATGGGTAAAGGCAGAGGTAGAGTTTTTGCTCTAGCACAGCATGAAGCCCAGGCATCTAACACAGTTGTTACAGGTATTCTTCTGATCCAAGCCTTGAATGCTAGAGTATTGTTTGATTCAGGAGCTACGCATTCCTTTGTGTCATCATGTTTTGCTGAGAAGTTGCATGTGCCTTATGAATTACTTGAAAGTGTATTGGTTGTTTCTACTCCTTTAGAGGAAGAGATTGAAGTCCAGAACTTCTATCCATCCTGTGTGGTTAGCATAGGTGGCAAGAACTTGAATGTAAATTTGATTGAATTGCCTTTGTTGGAATTTGATGTGATTTTGGGCATGGACTGGTTGTCCAAGCACTATGCTACCATAGATTGTAATAGAAAGAAGATAGTTTTCAAGTCAGCTTCAGGTAAGGAGTTTGTATTTCAAGGGGAGAGGAGAGAAGCACCCTATAATGTGATATCAGCCTTAAGGGCGAAGAGATTGATGAAGAAAGGATGCCAAGGATATTTGGCTTATGTTCGAGATACTCGAAAGGAAGTGAAAGATTTGGAACGGATTCCTGTTGTTAACGAGTTCCCAGATGTATTTCCTGAAGAGTTACCTGGTTTGCCACCGGATAGAGAGATAGAGTTCGGTATAGAGTTGCTACCTGGCACGAGCCTGATTTCAATTCCTCCCTACCATATGGCACCAGTAGAATTGAGAGAGTTGAAGACTCAATTGCAAGACTTGTTTGACAAAGGATTTATCAGGCCTAGCAGTTCGCTATGGGGTGCACCTGTACTTTTTGTAAAGAAGAAGGATGATTTTATGAGGCTATGCATAGATTACAGACAGCTCAAAAAGGCAACTATCAAGAATAAGTATCCTTTGCCAATAATAGATGATTTATTTGATCAGTTACAAGGTGCAAGTCATTTCTCCAAGATAGACTTGAGGTCAGGGTACCATCAGTTGAGAATTCGGAATGAGGATGTATCGAAGATGGCTTTTCGAACCAGATATGGACACTATGAGTTCTTACTGTTGCCATTTGGATTGACTAATGCACCAGCTGCATTCATGGACTTGATGAATAGGGTGTTCAGGCCATTTTTGGACAAGTTTGTCATTATGTTTATTGATGACATTCTTGTGTATTCTAAAAGTGAGGAAGAACATGAGAAACATCTTAGGATTGTGTTGCAGACTTTGAGGAAGCATCAACTAGCATCAACTATTTGTAAAATTTTGGAAGTGTGAATTCTGGCTTCAGAGTGTGGGTTTTTTGGGGCATATAGTGAACAAGGATGGTATTGAAGTTGATCCTAAAAAAGTGGATACAATTCTTAGTTGGCCTAGACCCACAAATGTTTCAGAAGTTAGAAGTTTCTTAGGTTTGGTAGGCTACTACAGGAGGTTTGTTCAAGACTTCTCCAAGATTGCAGCTCCTTTGAGCAAGCTCACCCAGAAGCAAGTTAAATTCCTATGGTTAGATGCATGTGATAAGAGCTTCCAAAAGTTAAAGACTTGTCTCACCACGGTACCTGTCTTAACTTTGTCGTCGGGTGAAGGAGGATATGCGGTGTATTGTGATGCATCGAGAGTAGGGCTTGGTTGTGTGCTTATGCATCATGTAAGGGTGATAGCCTATGCTTCTAGACAGTTGAGGAAGCATAAGGTGAATTATCCAGCACATGATCTTGAGATGGCTGCAGTTGTTTTTGCCCTGAAGATAGGGAGACATTATATGTATAGTGAGAAATGTGAGATTTTCATAGATCATAATAGTTTGAAGTATATATTTCAGCAAAAAGACCTAAATCTTATGCAAAGAAGGTGGGTCGAATTGGTTAAGGATTATAAATGTGAAATCTTGTATCATCCATGGAAAGCTAATGTTGTAGCCGATGCATTAAGCAGAAAGTCTTTGGGAAACTTAGCCCATATTCAAGTGAGTAAAAGAGCATTAGTGAGGGAAGTGCAGAGATTGCATGATATGGGAATCAGTTTGGAATTGTCAGATTCAGGAGTACTTTTGGCAAATTTCCAAGTCAAGTCGGTTTTCATTGATCAAATTAGAGAAGCTCAAGAAAAAGACCCTCAGTTGGTGAAAATAAAGAATGATGTGGGACTAGAAAAAACTCCAGGATTTACTGTGACTGATGGCATGTTGAGACATGGTAACAGGTTATGCATTCCAACAGTTGATGGTCTGAGGGATATAATTCTTAAGTAAGCACATCATGCCAAGTATAATGTGCATCCTGGTGCAACAAAGATGTACCATGACATTAAGAATTCATATTGGTGGAGTGGAATGAAAAGAGATGTCGCAGAATATGTAGCTAAATGTCTAACTTGTCAGCAAGTCAAGTTCGAGCATCAGAAACCATCAGGATTACTCCAAGAGTTTCCATTTCCAGAATGGAAATGGGAGAGGGTGACTATGGATTTTGTGGTTGGATTGCCAAGGACTTCAAGGGGCTATGACTCAATATGGGTCATTATGGATAGATTAACCAAATCAGCTCATTTCTTGCTAGTTAAGATGACTTACACGGCTTCTCAATATGCCTAGATTTATGTTGATGAGAATGTCAAACTTCATGGAGTTCCAGTTTCGATTATCTCAGATAGAGGTACTCAGTTCACCTTGAGATTCTGGTAGAAATTTCAAGAATGCTTGGGTACACAGCTTGATTTCAGCACGGCTTTCCATCCGCAAATAGATGGATAATCAGAGAGGACCATCCAAACTCTAGAAGACATGTTGAGGATGTGCATTCTAGACTTTGGAGGAAATTGGGATGCTCATTTGCCGTTGATAAAATTTTCCTACAACAACAGCTACCATTCCACGATTCAGATGTCTCCCTATGAAGTTTTGTATGGCAGGAAATGCAGATCTCCCTTGTGTTGAGATGAGGTTGGAGAAAAGTATATCGAAGGACCAGAGTTGATAAGATATACGTCAGAAAAGGTTCCACTAATCCGAGAGAGATTAAAGACATCTTTTAGCCGCCAAAAGATCTATGCCGACCCAAAGAGGAAAGACCTTCAGTTTGCTATTGGAGACCTTGTATTTTAAAAGATCTCACCAATGAAAGGAGTTCTATAGTTTGGCAAGAGAGGCAAGCTATCTCCACGGTTTATCAGACCCTTTGAGATTCTAAACAAGATTAGAGAAGTTTCATACAAGTTAGCTTTGCCTCCTAGCATGGATAGTGTGCATCCAGTGTTTCATGTATCAATGCTCCGTAAGTATGTTGCCGACCCTTCCCATGTGCTATAAGTTCCGAAAGTGGACCTACAATCATATTTGACATATGAAGAAATTCCAATTTCCATTGTGAACCGAATGGTTAAGAGGCTAAGGAATAAAGAAATACCAATAGTTAACGTTATATGGAGAAATCAAGCCATGAAAGAGTGTGCTTGAGAAAGTGAGCAAAGTATGCAAGACAAGTACCCCTACCTATTTCAAGTTTAAGGCAAGTTGTTTATAAATTCGAGGACATATTTATCTTAGTGGGGAAGAATGTAATATCTGTCTTTTTTTTGTTATTTTATTAATTGTATGGTTGTTGAATTATTTGAGGATATAGAAATGTTTTAAGGAATCTATAATTTCTGTATACAGGGAGGATTTTGTGAGGCTGATTTCATGATTTTAAAGGAATAATTTGATAAAGTGTAAAACATAAAAGTTGTAGAATTATATATTATCTTTAGGTCTATAAAATGGTTCTGTAAAATTCTACGTGTGTGAATAGTTATGCCTCCTTGAGAAGAACCTGTCTGGTTCATTATTCTCTGCAGGAAATCTGTGAATTTTTAATTTTCTGGGAATGATTGAGGCTGAATGAGCCAAAATTTTAAACATAAGAAATGTTACTTTATGTGTTTTGTTGTTGTCTGTAAAATTTCAGGAGAATTGGACAAGTATATCTCAGTTGAGAGTGAAATTAATCAGACTTGTTCCAATGATTCTGGGCAGTAAAGTAAGGGCAAATTTTAGAAATTCACCATAGTTTGTGTAGATATCCTTTTGATTTGAGTTTTGGATATGTTGGACCCCTGAGTGTCTATTTTAAGTAACAAAAAGAATCAGGGAGTTTGGATATTTGTAGCTCATTTGCGAGCTGGTTTAATATGAGTTGTCAAGGAAAGGGTTCCAGCTCGGTAGAATCTGGCATTTGCGAGCCGGCAAATGCGAGGAGGCAGTTCGCGAAGCAGAGTTTGGAAAAGAAGGAATAGGCGAGGTGACATTATGCGAAGCGGCATTACCGATGTGGCATATGCGAAGTGGAGTTAGACGAGGAGAGATTGGAGAAGAGGCATTGCCGAGGTGGCATATGCGAAGCGGAGTTAGGCAAGGCGAGTTTGGCGAAGAGGCATTGCCGAGGTGGCATATGCAAAGTGGAGTTAGGCGAGGAGAGTTTGGCCAGATGGCATATGCGAGGCGGCATATGTGAAGTGGACATGCAAAGTGGATTGGCGAAGTGGCATTTGCGAGATGGCTTATGCGAGGTGACATTACCGAGACGGATTGGCAAGGCGAGCTGGCAAAGCGGAAATTGTGAGGCAGTAGTCTATTTAACCAGATGCCCAATAGCTATTTTCTTCATGATTTTTTTCTTCTTCTTCTCTTCGTTTTTCTTCAGTTCTTCTCAGATTTGTCCCATTTATTTTCTAATACATTAATACTCAAAATTAATGCATTAAATCACTAAATTATCACATTCTAAGGCATTAATCTTCATTTTCAAAGCAGATTTTCAAGGAAATCAGTTTTAGAGAAATAAAGTAATTTTTCTTCAAAAGTCATTCTCTCTTTAGATTAATAAATTCTGGTAGTTAGGATAGCTAATTATGGGTATACAGGATTTATTACAAGCATTTTAAGGCTATTAATTGTAATTAATGTGGGAGAAATCATAATTTATGGATTATCATGAGTAGTCACGTGAACAGTAAATTCGTAATTAATTTCAGATTTTCTTTAAGAGATGAATTAAATTGATGTTGGGAATCAAAAATAGAAACTATAAGATGGTTAATATTATAAGAAATTTTATTATGTATTATTAATTGAGGAAACCCTAATTGTGAGAATTTGGGGAATTTTCATAGGAGAAAAGGATTCAAGAAATTAAAGGAGAATTATTGATTTTACAAGTAATTGAGGATAAATTGCTTTGAGATAAGTATGAACATTACATATGCTTATTGCTTCCTTGAAACGATATGTCCAAGCCTTCTTAATGTTCACCCATATGATTCACATGTTATTTGACATTGTATTATTGAACTATTAAATGAAATTCCCATGATATTCTCAAACAGATGATAATTATTTCATGTGATTACTATATTTATCTTGTAAATGACTTAGTCATCTTTCTTTGGACTAAGTTCATATGAAACCTATTTGTTAACTTGACTGAATTTATGTTACATGTTGATGGTCTTGTGACCAATATGTTTCTTGTGAGATTGCAATCGTATGACCCTATGGATAGAACACTCTTCCCAATGAGAGTAAATTCATTGGTCCATTGTGCACTTTGGGAACCTAGCTGATAGGGTTTTTATCAATATTCCACCTAGAGGGGACCATGAGCTCTAGGCGTATGCCTGGCCAAGCATGCGTTTGCGATAATGTAGCAAGGACTACTGATGCGCTCTGTTGTGATAGGTAGCAAGGCTATTGATGCACTCTGCAGTTCTATCATGTGCTTTGTCAGTGCTATTCGATTGTGAGCACTTATGTTCTTATAAGCCTAACCATATGATAA
>CANXYC010759504.1:0-14278 GCA_948193065.1 Aleurites moluccanus | reverse complement strand
GAGCAAGTAATGGCCAACACTGAATCCTGCTGCAGTCAAAGCAAAATTTCTGAAATTTCCAAACTTCTCATTAAAATTTTTAAAATTCTCCAAACAAAACAAAATTGATAATTACACTTCAAAATGGCAGATATTACATTTATACTCACCCAATTTGTGGTTTAATATTTTCAGGTCCAGAACAGTAAAGCGGTTCCAATCTCTTCCTCGAGGAACCCGTAATATATTCTGGATATATAATTACTTTATACTTTTATACTTTTGGTTTTAATCTAGTTTAGCTCTATGGTTTATAAATATAAATGGTATATAATTATAGTCAGTTTTTGATGATGCAGTATAACTATTTTTGGTCTATAAATATATTATATGCTATTAATACTAGAAATGAAAATGCGATAGATATATGAGTTGGTATTATATGAGATTGAATCATGAATGTATTTGAATTTTGATTATGATTATTTCAGGATAGTATTCTGATATTACAGGGGTTCTATGGGTATTGGTCGTCACTGACTGTACCCACATCCTAGGACCATCATGTCCGTTTTTCGAATCATGACAGAGGTAGTATCAGAGCATAGGACTATATGAATAGTAACTAGATACAGTAGCTATAGACGAGGATAAACCATGGAGCAATAGGATGTCTTGTCACGTCTAAACCATATTATATGATAAAATCTTAATAAAAGTCTAGAATTCATTTGAGATGTCACTATTGTAAGAAATTTAGTCATTCTAACTTCAAGTGTCATGTTAGAAATATGCATTTAGGCTATGTTAATGCTAACCCCCAATAACCCAAAAGCATTTGGGAACATAAAACAAAATAAATTCTCTTGTTTATAGGTGTGCTTGAAATCCACAAAAAAAAAAAATAAGAGTCATGGTATTTGGATAGTGGATGTTGAAGACATGTAACCGACAATGCTAGTCTTCTCTCAAACTTGGAAGAGAAGAAAGGAGGGAAGGTGACCTTTGGAGATAATGAAAAAGGTAAAATCGTCGTAATTGGGTAAATTGGTAAGACCGATTAGTGTGAATATGTGTTGTTAGTTGATAGCCTTAAACACAATTTGATTAGTGTGAGTCAATTATGTGACATGGGAAATAAAATTTCATTTACTTCTAAGAAATGCTATGTGAAGCGTTTGAAAAATAAGAAAATTTTGTTTGTCAGTTATAGAATTTACAATGTTTTTATGATTGACATTAGTAGCACGCATAATGATAATGTTGATTGTATGGTTTCACTTTGTGATGATGCATGGTTGTGGCATATGAGACTTGGTAATGTTGGCATAAACCACATTGATAACCTTAAATCTAATGAGCTTGTAATTGGTCTCCCCAAAGTCAAGTTTCATAAAGATAAATTTGTGATGCATGTCAAATGGACAAGCAAGTCAAAAATTCTTTTAAAACTAAAAATGTTGTTTTTTCTTCTAAACCTATAGAACTTTTGCACATGGACTTGATTGGCCCTTATAGAATATATAGTCTTTGAGGTAAATAATATGTATTTGTAATTGTTAATGATTATTCTAGATTACTTAGGTATTATTCCTTGCTCATAAGGATGAAAGTTTTAAATAATTCAAATCTTTTGCTAAAAGAGTTCAAAATGAAAAAGGTTTTTATATAACATCTTTGAGAAGTGATCATGAAAAAAATTTATTAATCATTATTTTAAAACCTTTTGTGTTGAAATGAGAATTTTTCATAACTTTTCTACACTAAGAACTCTCCAACAAAATAAAGTTGTAGAAAGAAAAAAAGAGAACACTTATTGATATGGCTAGAACTATGCTCAATGAGTACTCACTTCCTAAATATTTTTTGGCCGAAACCGTCAATAGTGTTTGTTACATTTCAAATAGACTTTTTATAAGAGCAATTTTAAATAAAACTCATTATGAGCTATGGAATGGAAGAAAATCAAGAATTTCATATCTTAGAGTATTTGGATGTAAATGATTTATATTAAATACCAAGCAAAATCTTGGGAAATTTGACTCCAAAATTGATGTAGGTGTTTTCTTGGGTTATTCAACTTCTAGCAAAGCTTATAGAGTTTTTAACAAAAGCACTTTGTTTGTTAAAGAATCCATGCATGTTATATTTGATGAGTCTAGTCCATTTGATATGTATAGATTTGAATATGTTGAGAATGATGACATATTTTATCATATGCAAGATACATCTCTTGATTTACAGTCTCTTGTTGGACCATCTAAAAAGGACCTTATTGACCTAGGAGAACCTTCCAAGGCCATAGAATCTTCTCCTATTGATGTTGAACTTCCAAATAATTGGAAATTCAAAAAGGACCACCTAAAATATCTTATAATTGGTAAATCCTCTAAGGGTGTGGCCACAAGATCTTCTTTCAAAGAAATTGTGAATAACCTAGCTTTCATATTTAAGATTGAACCTAGGAATATTGATGAGACATTAGAAGATAAAAGTTGGGTCAAGGCCATGCATGAGGAATTGAACCAATTTGAAAGGAACAAGGTTTGGACCTTGGTTCCTATACCATAAGACCATCCCATCATGGGTACTAAATGGGTGTATAGAAACAAACTAGATGAGGTTGGTGTGATCACAATGAACAAATCTTGATTGGTGGCAAAGGGATATAATCAAGATAAAGGAATAAATTATGATAAGACCTTTGTACCGGTGGCTAGACTTGAGGTTAATAGGATGTTACTTGCATTTGCATGCCACATGAATTTTAAGTTGTATCAAATAGATGTCAAAAGTGCTTTTTAAATGGTTTTACTGAGGTGGAAGTTCATGTTGAAGAACCTCCCGTTTTTAAACAATTTGATTTTACAAATCATATTTATAAACTTCATAAAACTCTTTATGATCTTAAACAAGCTTCTAGAGTTTGGTATGATAGACTTAGCACATTTTTAATCAATAATGGTTTTTGTCACGACCCGACCCTATTGGGCACATGACCGACACTAGGGAACGGTAAAGCATAAGGCTTCCAAAACCAACAATAAGCCTGTCAAACATAGTCTCAATAATTTAACATCATTACTTAGCCACTCAGGGCTGATATCATGTACTTAACATCATCAACTAAAGATTTCTGCTTAATGGAGTAACGATAGAATTACGACCATAATTCTAACACTATCATAACAATGTGGAGCTCTAGAGATTTTAATACAATGAATATGAATTAATTACATAATAAAATGAAATAATTATACCGCCTGAGGAATGGAAGACAAAAATACTCAACTTAAAAACTTAATCTTTGTGAGCTCAACCCGGAACCTAGAGAAAAATATTTGAACAGGGTGAGCGTTCGACTCAATGAGCATATATATATTAATTTAACATGCATGACATTTATTATTCTGCATAAAGTGTCACATTACACAAAATCATCCATAAACATACATAACATTCATGATGAAAAATGTCTGTGGAATCCAACCCCATATATGTTTTCGTTTATTGTAAATAGGGAGCTGACCCCTCTCTTGGATCTCTTAAAATCCAAATATAGGGTCATAGTGAGATCAACTCAAACTAGACAATCTCTGTAATAATATCATCATCATATCATATCATGTTATATCATTAATGTTTTTTGTGTTAGTACAACTGGATTCCATATCATCTTATTTTTCATTGCAACCACATACATACATATCATCAACATCATATAATATGGCATAAACATAAATCATGCTTCTAAATCTAATGCAATAGTGATAGCTTAAATACATATATATTACAATTCATATAATGCTTACATGTGATGCATAGATGCATAGTTAAATTAAAATATATCAACTCACAAATTTGACGACCATCAAACTGAGTAGCTCCCTTGGAGCGCCATCTTACTGACAACAAGGAATACATCTGAAATACATGAACCACATACGAGATTTATTAGAATAATATATAAATTCTGACTCTTTAATAAAAACAAGTTTCAAGAATTTGCCAAAATTTCGGTAGAACCTCCCCTGAAACTGAACATAATCTCATGAAATAAAAATGATAACACTTCTAATAAATATCTCATAATTTGACATCCAACACTATCAATCAATTGACCACTCTTGGGTCTCCAACTCAACAATAAATATTTATAATTAACTTTACATGCCTCAATCATTTGTTCCAAATAAATAATTAATTACTTATAACAATTAAATAAATATTCCAACTCAATTCTAATATTTAATCTATCAATACCGATGCACCAAAGATAACAATAATCGTGAATAACTCATTTACCAATACTTAATTTACTATATGACTACCACTTAGCCAATAGCAATACCCAATTAATTCAATTATCTTAATCTCTAATAAAATATTCCACTAATTAAAATAATTATTCACTAAGTTCCAATAATTAACCACACTAAAATTTAATATTTCACATCTAATTACCTTAAAATATTTTTAATAATGCCACTATCAAATATTTTGTCTTAATAATCTATTTATCAAACTTCAGTAGTTTATCTTAATTTAATTTCATTTATAAACTTAATTTAATTACCTACTTCATTAAATTTCTCCATAATAATTTAACTTCCCATAACCCTAATTCCATAAATATCGTCCACATAATTTTTATAATAATTTCAAAGCAATATAATAAATTTATCTTAA
Source organism: Aleurites moluccanus (assembly GCA_948193065.1). Taxonomy (NCBI): domain Eukaryota; kingdom Viridiplantae; phylum Streptophyta; class Magnoliopsida; order Malpighiales; family Euphorbiaceae; genus Aleurites; species Aleurites moluccanus. Next base: position 9,610 of record CANXYC010759504.1, on the reverse strand, counting down.
TTCTTACATTTCATAAAAAAATCAGTTATTGATAATTAACTGTCCGAAAATTCTAAAACCAACGCCAAACTCAATATTTTTCCATAATTCCCATCAAAATAATTTCTATAATAATTCTATATAATCTAAAATAATTTATCTTAATTTATCCATTCAAAATAAATACAATTATTAAGTTTTAACTGCCTAAATTCTCCAATATCAATATAAATATTCAACCATTTTCATAAATTTATCTCCAAATAATTAATAAATAAATTTAAACTTACCTACTCGAAATTTGTAGAAAATCTATGCATGTCCAAAATTTTTCTAGTCCTAACTTTGATCTTTGATCTGGGTAAAATTTATGCCATTGGAAAGTTCATGAAGAGAGGAGTTCAACAAAATTGGAGTCACCGGAATTAGCCGAAATTCGCTATTGAATGTCCGGTGATTCTATTTTTCGATCTCTTTTTCTGGCGAATTTCAAGTGGTAAGATGGGTATCAAAGCTGGGATCAAGATAAAATCATAGAAACAATAATCACTCAATTTGGAGTTCAAATGAGAGAGTTATAACCATTTAATTTTTTTTTATCAACATGGTCGTGAGAGTTACTTTAAACAGAAATAACTCCTTATCTGGTGATCGGAATGGAGCAAGAGTGGTGCCTATGAACTCTTTTCATGGCAGGCTACACGGTGGTATGGGATATGTTGATCACCTCCTTTTGATTTGGCTGCAAGTGGCTGACTTCTCTCTTCTTCTTCTTCTTCTTCTTCTTTTTTTCTCCTTCTTCTTCTTCACATTCCAACAGATTTTTAATCTGCTGGCAACCAATCCGAGGCTGCCATGTGGCAGTCTCTGATTGGTCCTATTATTTTTTTAATTTAATATTTATTTATTTATTTATTTAAAAAATTATAGAAAATTCATTTTAAGTCTAAAAATTATAAATAAATAGTCAATAAAATTGTATTTCATTTTAACATATTAAAACTTAAAAAATAATATATTTTAATTTATTAAAAATTACTTAAATATAAATTTAATTTCTAAATTTTTTTATAATAATAATAATGATGATAATTAAAATGATTTATTTAACTAAATAAATGAGTATAAAAAATTAAATTATTAAATAACACATAATAATATGACACTAATTAAAATTAAAATTAATTTTGAAAAATACGTTTCCCTTTTACTTTTAAATATTTGTTTCTTTGAAATATAATAAATCTCAAAAAATTTCTTTTATATTCATAACTTTAATTAAATATTCATAAAATAATTATTATATATATATTTTAAATATTTCAAAAATATGAGTATTACAGTTTTTTAAAGAGAAAATTGATACAACTATTTTTCATTAAAAAGAACATGTATAACATGTTGATTGTATAAATATATGTTGATAATATAATATTTGGTGCTACTGATGAGGTTTTATGCAAAGAATTCTCTTCATGCATGTATGCAAAGTGAGTTTGAAATGAGCATGATAGAAGAATTGAAATACTTCCTTGGATTACAAATCAAACAATGTGAGGAAGGTTTCTTCATCAATCAATCAAAGTACATAAAGGAACTTCTCAAAATGTTTAGAATGGATGGAGTAAAGGCAAGTAGAACTCCAATTAGCTCCTCTATCAAGCTTGACAAAGATGAACTTGGCAAGCCTATTGAGGAGAAGAAATATAGAGGTGTGATTAGTAGTTTGCTTTGTTTAATCGCTAGTAGACCGGATATTATGTTTGTCGTGTGTTTATATGCACGTTTTCAATCATGTCCTAAAGTGTCTCATTTATATACGTTCAAAAAAAATTTAAAATATTTGATTGGCATACAACATATAGGATTTTGGTATCCAAAGAATATGCATTTTAGTTTAATTAGCTATTCTAATGTGGATTTTGCCGGTAGTTGCATGGATAGGAAGAGTACCTCCAGTACTTGCCAATTCCTAGAAAATTGTCTTGTTGTTGTGCACAAGTTTTGTGGATGAAACAACAAAGTAATAGATTAGGAGTGCATTTGAAGAAGATTCCTATTTAGTGTGATAACACTAGTGCTATCAATTTATCTAAGAATCTTGTTCAACATTCTAAGAGCAAGCATATAAATATTAGACATCATTTCTTAGAGATAATGTGTTAAGTCATAATGTTGCTCTTGAATTATTTGTTTCAAATGATCAACTTGTGAACATCTTTATAAAGCCCTTAAATGAGGAGCGTTTAAATTTTATTAAATGTGAATTGGAGATATTAGATGGAAATGAAGTTGAGAAATTAAAATGATATGTATTTGTTTAATGATGTTATGATTGTTTAATTTACAATTTTTTCATTTGTAGTGCCCACTATTCTGGGCTTTAGTGCACCTTTTTGCATGTTTTAGAGTAATGGCCGCTACTCAAGTTGTAGTATCCGCGAATCTAGGTAAAGTTCACTGTTTTCGTTCCTCCCAGAATCGCGGCCGCTACAAATGTGGTAATGACTGCTACACTGTTACCTATGTCTTTGTGTCTCTTAATAGCAATCGTTACTCATAAGTAGTAGCCGCTACTTAATTTAGTAGCAACTATGACTTATTGTTAGCAGCCTCTGCTAAGACTTTTTAAACAAAAATTATTGCACTTTTCAGTTACTTTTTCATAACCTAAAACTTTATCTCTTAATTTTCTCTCAACTTCTCTGTGTAAAAACTCAATTCAAACCTCTCAAACCTTATTTCCTTCATTTTCAATCAATTTTATAGATCCAATGCCTCCTATAAGGATAAAAACCCTAGCTGGCAGAAAAAGTTATGCTGCCAAGAGAGCCAAAACCACCAAATCGACTATCTCTGAGTCTTCAGTTTCTCTCTCCTCTAAAACTGAGTCACAATCACCTCTTCCTCCACCTACTCGAGTTTAAAAAGTGCAAAGAAAAAGTTGATGAACCTTCACAACCCAGAACTCAAGAGCAGGTTCAACCATCCGATCATGACATCTTGCTCCATTCTCTAACACCTGAGGAGAAGAAGAAATTCGACATACTCATGACCAACCGTTCAATTCTTCCCTCAAGGTGTATTGACTGAGGTGCCCTGGGTAGCTTAAGATTAGCTGACATGGTTAGGGCCAAATTGGTTGTGGTTAATTGGACATCTATGGCAAGCATAACATACCCTTGCTTCCCCCTTCTTGTCTTAGAGTTCTTTTCAACTCTAAAGGTCAATACCACTGCCATTAAGACCTATGGTATTATGAATTTTATAATTTTAGGTCAACCTTACATATGTATATCAAAGGTATAATAACATATCCCTTCATGTTCAAACTTATGGTGCATTGAAAAGAATTACAAGCTAGCTTCCGATTGATGGCTTGCGGATCATTTTGATTCATTGTCAAAGAGAAATACCAGCGACATTGTGATTGGTCATTTGGTGATCAAAATAGCTATGGAGTTGACCCGATCCAACCCTAATCCTAAATTTAGGTTTAACCCTGAAACCACCACAATTCAACCCTTAAAACATTTGCGGGACTATAAAAAGTTCCTCTGCATGCTTACCCTAGCTTAGATGTCAATAATAGTTAAGAACTGGGATGGGAACTTTGTCTTGAGGGAAGAACCTGTAGTTGGAAATGAGGACGTTGAACCGGAACGCGATGATCCTCCTCCTCCTTCTACAGTTCCAGCACCACCACCACCACCACCTGCTTCTTCAGCACCTCCTCCAGCTGATTTCACAACGTTAGCCATACTCATCACCGGTCGTCTTTGATGTGCCTGAGCAAATTTTCCTCTCCAGGATTCAGACTTTGGATGATCACTTCTCGGAGCTCACTATTTCATAGGCCTCTCTTAAAAGAGTAATACATCGGCTTCGAAGACAACAACGTGAGATGACTGCTACATTCAATGAGACAAGAGTGGCTCGTTCCATTACTTCAAAATCTATTGATGTAGCCCCGAGTCCAATCGTAGATGCCAATGCTGAGAAGAACAAAGTTCCTATAGATACCTTCACTAACATTGCAGATATAGGAGTTGTTGCAGCTGCTGAATTGACGAGGAGTGTAGACACCATATTTTGTTCAGTTTTTTTTTAAAAAAAATATTTCTTTTAAAAAAATAGAGGATTTTCATGTTTTTATCAATTTGATTAAAAATATTAATAATAATTAAAATTTAAAAAGAAATAAGAATTTTATAATTTAAAATTTATATTTTGACAAAACAAACAAAAAATAAAATTGAGTTTAAGTTTTTACCCAATTTTAATTATTTTATTATTGATTTATGTTAATTTAATTAATATTATTTTTGGGTTAGACAAATGTATAGTTTGTTGGTTCAACTATCCAAAATTAAAATCAAACCCAAAATCAAACACAATACCCAAAATTAAGCCCAAATCTAATTTCAGCACATAGGATTGAATATTCTAAAATTAGACAGAGGGGTATTTTAGTATTTTCATTTATTTTTTTTAACCCTGATTGATCACTTTATAAAGGAAAGTTACAGCAAAGTACAGAGGAGTCGTCATCTTTTTCTTCAGGAAAAGAAAAAAGTTTATGATTCTCCATTGCTTTGGTTCATTTTCGATCGGTGAGCTCGGTTATTGTATAATCTGAAACTGACTTCTAGTCTATGGTTTAGGTCCTTCGATTTCTTCCTTGGATCTAATCTATTTCCACCCAGTTCATTAGTTTAATGATTTGCACAATTTTCGTATTCGTTTGAAAGTTTGATTGGGTCTGGTCCTTTTGTTTCTCATGTGATTTTGTTGGATCTTTTTCTTGGTGGCTTGTGCTTTGATTCTTGATTCCGGTCTGGTAAAAAACACCCACTTTTCTACTCTTTTAACCATATAATGATTTTAATTATTTGTTGACATGCATGAATATGTTCAAATAAAAATGAAAATCTGTTCACTAGTTTAGTTATTTTATGGCCTTCAAATCTTTAATTTGGATTCATTAAAGCTGTTATGAGATGGGATTCCATCTCTATAGCTGAATTTTTGTTAGGGATTTGATTGGATTTTTCCTCTTCGTAGTAGGGATTCCACTAACAACCATGTAAATGCTAAAATATATTTTGAATAAAGAACAGAAGTTTAATTGTGAAAATGGAAATCAGTTTCTGATTTGGGCTTAATTAAAATTAAAATTTTAAATTTGATACTGTAATTTTAAAAATGAAATAGCTCTATGTTTGATTCCAGCTTAATGTGATTTTAAATTCTTAATGTTAAATCCGTCGAGTTGAAAAAATGAGTTTCTATTTTAGTGTGGAATATGATATTCAATTCTAATATAAAAAGTTTCTGTTTGGCTGACTCCTGCTCTGTTGACTTCTGGAAATTATGATTTTTTTTTTTTTTTTATATATTTTCACGGATATTTGCTTTAGTAGCAGGAGAAATTATTAATGGTCGATTGCTGAAAGAGCCCGATTAAAAAAACTGATTTTGTTTACCTAATTGTTTTACATTGGTTTTGTTTTTTATGGGTGGGCTAGCTCTGGAATATAAGAAAATTTGTTATGTGGTCATTATTAATTTTGTTGGTTTATGGGTGTATTAATTGAAGATCTTAGAATTAGTAGATTTAGATTTGATTATTGTGGCTTTGCATGGACATAGTGTAACTTTGGTTATATTGGGTACTTTTTATCATGGTTTGGTTGATATGGATTCCATCCTGGTTCATTTTTAAATATTTTGAAGATCTCTGATTTTCATAAAGTGCTATGATGGTGATTAAATATGATTAAATTAACAAAATTAAAATAATAATTTTTGGTTAGATAAAACTAAATTAAAATTATTAATTTTAGTTTGACTTTAAATGGATAATTTTTATTTAAGTTAAGTTCAGTTTATTATTTTATTTTTTTATGTAAATATAATTTAATTAATTTATTTTTTTTTATTTTATCAACATCAAAATATAATTTTAATTTTAGATTTAAAATTAATTAAAATTTAAATAAAGATTATCCAATTTTGAACCCTAAAATTAAAAGATTTTAGTTTAAATTTGCAATTAAAAGTTATTAATCTTTTTTAATATTTTCTGAGAAAAATAAATCTGAACTCTTAAAATAAATAGAATTTATCTGTTTACAAGCTTTTGTTTTTTTATTTTATGGTTTTGTTGCTCTTTTGTGTTTGTTTATTTTTTAGGTTTTGCAGGGTTTGTTTTTTTCAAAGTTGAAAGTAGATAAATTCAAAACGAGTCATATTTTTTTGTAAACTTCATTATAATTTTTATTTTATTGTATTTTAAAATTTTATAATTTAAATTAATTTTGTAATTTATAAATATTAATTTTTTTAGGTTTAATAAAATTGATTATTAATTTATTCTAATATATTCATAGTTATCTCTTTTATTTTTTTATAAATGATTAAAATAAAAGTAATAAATAAAATTAATTAAGCCCAATAAAAATCCAAATTAAATTTAGTTTTCATTTTCACAGTTAATTTTATCTTTTATTAATATTCATAAATAATTTTATAAATAATTATTATTCTAATTAAAAGAAAAATAAATAAATTTGCATTGTATGAATAATAAAAAATAAAAATATTTTTAAGACCAATTTAATATTTTGAAAATTAACGTGTGAGGTGCCTAACACATTCTCCATACATTTGCGACTCCCAAAACCCAAACTTTGATTTAACAAACCAAATTTTTAAAGGTTTTTGATTGAGCCTTTTAAAATAATTCAATTATTGACGACTTCATTTTTTTATTTCTTTTTAAATTTAAATTTTATTTTCTCTCCATCCTATTGCGGCATCGTTTAAAAACATTGTGGCAAGAAGCATGCCAAAGATGATCCTCCTGCTGATTCTTAGATTTTAGGATTTTTCTTTGTTTTCATTAATTCTTGTATTTGGTGACCTTTTGGTCAGTTATGGATAATTATTATATTTTTTATTGTAATTATACATTTTGTTTATATTTATGAAAATTTGAAGTTTTCTTGATGTTTTAGCCTTAATTTTCTTAAATATATATATTGATGATCTTTTGCAGCAAAATCTGTTATTTGTGTATATTTGTTGTTTTTAAGTTGGTGTGTGTAAGTATTGCAACGGATTATTGACTGTCATAACTGCATTTATGATGTTTTGCTTATCATTGTTGTTTTAAGTTTAGTTTGGTTATAATTCTTGTTGTTTATGATGATGGTTGTTGAGAATGTGCATTTAGCATATTATGAGTTTATTCAAGTTGCATTTTTTTCATGAATTTTGGTGATTTTGATGGTAATGCAGCAAGTTATCATTTTTGCAGCAAAACTCATGATATTTCAGTTGCATTATGCATTTTTTATGCAATAAATGCTAAATTTGTATGTTGACAACATGTTCATACCATTTTGACAGTATTTTGGCCATTTTTTGACAGCAAACCCTCCTTTTGAACATTTATTTTTTTACTGCTTTCAAATAAATGGGGAATAAAAGTGCAATTTAGTTAAAAGTATAATTTTAAATTTGTTAGCACTTATTGAGGTGGAGTTTTGTCAAAAAAAAAAGTGACAAAACTCCTTGGTTCACACATTTTTTAACATTTGCACTTAATGGTTGTTTGTTACCATAAAAAAAAAAAAGGGAGATTGTTAAACCTTAGTGTTTTAACATGCTCATTTTGATGGGTACAAATAACATATTAAATAACTAATTTTATTTATTTGTTTATATGCAAGGAATACCTTTTAGAATTGTAGGAATTTAGTTTGTAGTGCTTGCTACTAATTAGATAGCCCCCGCTACTAATGGACACAAAAGGCAAAAGTCTAAGATACTGAAAGAGTAGTCCTTGCTACATGTTAAGTAGCGCCTGCTACCGAGTAGTCGCTGCTGCAATTGAGAAATTCAAAAAGTCCAATAGCTTAAGTCTGAGAAATGAGATAAGTAGTGCCCACTACTACTTTTTGTTCCCGCCGCTGCATATATGGTGAAGTTAAGTAGCAATTGCTACAATCATGCCAACGCCGCAATTATTGAGTCCAAAAGGTTCAAAAACTCAAGTGTCCAAGAGAGCAAAGGAGTAGCGCCCGCTATTAAGAAAATTCAAAGAGATAGTAGCCTTTTGGAGAATTTAGACGATAAATCACAACTACTACATATTAAGTGGCGTCCGCTACCTATGAGATTCATAGTTGCTACAAGTCAAGTCGAAGCCCTGAAGTTTTTTATCCTATAATAAGTAGCGCCCACAACTTTCTTTATAGCCGCCGCCACAGTTCAAAATCTGACAGAAAAATAATCATTGGAAGTATGAATTTTTGCATTAAATGTATATTTAATGTACCTAAACGTCTCTATTTAGCTCAATACTATTAAAATGAGTTTGTATGAAGTTAATGGGCATTGAACAATCTTTATTCTTGCATTAATTCATACTATTGAGCATTTAAGTGTTCTTAAATTTACTTTTGAGTTTTCAATTTGTAAAGAGAATTTATTGTCAATTTTCAAGATTGTTGAAATGAAATTAATTTTTTAGAATTAGGTTAAAATTAAATAGTTAATTATTTCTCATCTTTTTATAATTCTTTTAGGTTGTTTGTGAGTTTTATTTATAAAAACACATTGTAAGATTTAGTGTGAACTAAACCACTTTAGGTCTTGTATTTTTGAAAAATATTAAAATTAGTAAAATATTCAAATATAATTTTGAAAAGTGAACGTAAGTGTGTTTTTTGCTGAATTATTATTAATCATTGTGTTGATTTTTTTTCTTCTTTTTTATCCTTCTTAATTTTTATTTTTTTTTTGTTAATTTTTAAAACAATTAATTCACCCTTGCTAAGGGATTTTCATTAACTTTTAACGTTATGATTTACGTCTGTTAAAAATGGATGGTTAATTGTAGTAGTGTTACCAACAGTTTTAACGTTATGTTCTACGTCTGTTAACAATGGACGGTTATTTGTAGTGTTACCGACAGTTTTCTTACATTAAAAATTAAACCAGAGCAAATGGAACTAGCCTCAGCTAAGAAGGCAGGAGAGCTATTGCAATGGGTAGACATACAAAAAATGTAGTACTCATGGAATGGGTGCGTGCTAGAGTTACTTGAGAAAAACTCAAGTAAACTCTACTTGAGTTGCAAATAGTAAATTTTAAACTGTTGATAGCAATTTTTTTTTTGTTACCCGGTTAACCTGTTTTGCCTAGATTTTATTTTATATTTTACTTCTTCATCCCAGTTCAAGTTGTGTTGACGCTTTATTTATATTTTTGCCGTAAAATATCTTCATCGCTTGGTTTTTCCCTCTCGATCCGGTCGATTTCTGCAGGTAGGTAAATCCTTTTTTTTTTTAATCTTTATTTCCTCTTATCTTTCTCATTATTTTGGTTTGTTTGTTTCCTCGTTTGTGACTTTTTCCTTCCAATTTTCCTTTCCTGAAGCAGAATTTACAGATTTTCAATTTTTCTTCTAACTATTTCAAGTATATTCCAATATTGAGTTTGTCGGAGAAGGTCGCCGTCAATGCTTGTGATTTTACTAACATAAGGTATATCTTGTTTTATTTTATTTTTGTATTTTCATAGTTAGGGTTTTTAGTGTATGATTTTGGTTTTGTTGTTTGAG
>CANXYC010759480.1:0-31683 GCA_948193065.1 Aleurites moluccanus | reverse complement strand
TAAGACCATTTACATTCACTTTTATTCTTTCCTCTACTCAAATATACTGAAAAATTAATAAAACCTTGAAAAAATGCAAAATTACAATTTGGTCCTCCAATTACCAAAATTTTCAAACTTACCCGATTGGGTCCTAACTAATTTCAAATCAACTCTAGGCCTAAAAATTAGGTCATATAACATGCATATATACATATTCCATGCATTTACATATAATATTAACACATCATAAGAAAGGAAAAATAATTTCCCTAAAGGTCCCTATTAGGGTTTAGGCTAAGGTGTTACATGAACAACACCAAAGATTGTTGTTTTCTTCCATTTTTTGATAGAAACATACTAATTTCACTAGCCTAAACACAAATATAGCTTTAGATTCTAAGGAAAAACAAGAAAAAGCTAAGAATCAAAGCTTTGAAGTTTTTGAAGAACTTTTGTTAAGTGTTTGATTTTACCATTCTTTTGGTTTAATTAAGTTCATAAGATCTTCTTTGATGATATTTAGTATCCAAAACATGTTTTGGTTGGAAGAAAAATCAAAAGTTAGAATGAAACCCTAATAGGAAGAAATATGAATCAAAGTATGATTTTGATGAATCTTTTGGTTCAAATAAGTTGGGTTTGATGTGTATGATATGAATAAATGGTTAAAAGAAGAAAACAAATCCAGATGGCTGGTGTTTCATTTTGGCCAAAAATGATGATGATGAACAATGGTGTTGTATTCTGATGTTTAATAGGTTTAAAGGCTTGAATGATGTGTATTTGATGTATTTAACATGAATTGGTAGTTATTTGATGGAAAGAAAATCATTTGGAAGGAACTTCATTTTGACCGAATGTATATAGCTTGAATGGTGGTTTGGTACTTTGATGTTTAATAGGTTTATATGGATGAATGTTATGCATTTGATGTATATACATGTTGTATGATTGATTAGTGTTGAAAAATGAATGAATGGAATGATTTTCATATAGGTGGAACCATATGGACTTTGTTAGTTTAAGGTATTAGGCTTATGCAATTGAAGAAGTGAGGTTTGAATATGGTTTAATGGTATAAATAATGGAAATGTATAAGTTCAAATATGGAAAGGTTGATTGATATAAGTACTTGAAAAGCATATGTGAGTTATGGTATATGTTTGATATGAAATGATGAACTAAGTGTATATGAGTTCTTAATATAGTGTATAAGTGATAAACATATGAAATATGAATGAAATATGGTGATAGAATTGCATTTGATGCATAAAGGAATAGAAAGTATCAAATGTGTGATATAGGGTCTTTGGTGTATAACATATGTGTTTATGTATGTTGATATACTTTGATATGCTTTGATATGTGTTTTGATGTGAATGGTATTGAGTATAAGTCTTACCGGAGTGATTTTATCAATATAGGGTATCCTCCAGAGCTAAGGTCGCCGCCGACGAGTCGCGGGCTAACTAGGCCTGCTGGAAAATATTGGAGTTTTTGTGTGAGGTGAGTCTATATATATGATTCATGCATTATTCATTCATAAGTCATGCATTTATGCATATGAAATGATATCCTTGCTTAAAAACCATTAATGATCCATTTTTGGTCAGTTTTGCTAAAATGACCTAAAACAGAGCCACCAAAATGTCTAAAACTGACCTAAACTTTGATTCTATATAAAATTCATTCTGAAAGGCTTTTTGATGTCAAATCAAGCCTAATTGCTTATTATATACATATATTTATGATTTGTATAAAGAAAATGCTATGGAAATATTGATTTCAAAGCAAACCAGAAAGTACCTGAAAAATGAGAAACGAACCCGTAATTTAGGGGTGGCGCAACTGGGCCCCAGAGACCAAAAATTTCATATTGAGATATATTGCTTCTTTGACCTTTGTGATATTATTTAACACCATTAAAGTCATATTTGAGACTTAATGTTGATATATTCATACTATATGAGACATTTGCATATAATATACTATAACGGGACTACTTCGATGCTGTAGTGAGAAATCCATCGGCTGTGTACACAGATACATGTATATATGCTATGACCCCTACTAGAGAGGGTGAAATTCTCTATGCCATGGTGTGATTGGTTGGAAATGGTGTGATTGGGTGGAAATGTGAAGGAAGTGAAGTGAAGTAATAGTACAGTATTATATATGATATGTTACAGATACTCATTCCTGTTATATTATATGCATTATGGTTCATGACATATATTTCACCATTCCATTATTAGTTATTTATTATTTACAGATCATTAATGGATAGATGTGACTTTTCATGAATAATATTGCATATTCATATATTTAGATTCACTGAGTATAATCTTATACTCACCCCAAAGTTGTTAAATATTTTCAGGACCTCAGTGAGGCAGTCATCCATTGGCTACATTACCTTCAGCCTTGAATTACAGATGTATGTATTGAGGTTACTCCTATGTATAGAAGTTCCTTGGTATAATTTATATAGGGCTTGGATTGGCTAAGAGTTTAATGTTTTAATGTGATAAAAATGTTAACCAAGCTGATATGAGAATGTTAAATAATGTATATATATATGATATGAGATATGAATGTAAATTTCGAAGTGCTTTTTGAGTTGTGATTGACTAATGGAGGTTAAAAGGAGATGTATGTTTATTTAGAAGTGTAAATCTTTATTTCTTATGGATAGCTTAAGTCAGAGTTATAGAGGAAACTCTATCAATTTTTCTGTAAGAAATCTTATGATGTTTTAGAAAAAAAATTATCACCTAAAATGTATCATATGTTTAAGGAATGATTGCTAATGACATTATGAATTGTAAAAGTTAAGTTAAAGTAAAAGCATGGGTTCTTCGAGGTACTGGTTGCCTTGGCATTACTCGTACCCTAGGACCATCATGGTCTAAAATTGGACCGTGACACTTATGATATTAGCTAATCTTGAAATAGATTCCACCTTTTATCTTACACAACTTCGATCACAGGACTATCTGCTAGCAAGTTGAACAACAGTTTAAGTCCTACTTGGACGAGACCAATATAAATGTATTGGTAGGTACCTTTTTATTTGTTGACCATTTCTCTTATCTTTTGTATGATGATCAAAAGTATGTCCAATGTTTCTAGTTCTGTACTAGAAATTTGAGTAGTTGATTCTGATTAGGAGACATCTACTATAGATTTGAAACTAAATTTGGATTTGCTATAGATAGTGTTGATATCTACCTTTGAAAGTTTCCACTCTAGGCAACTTCTAGACAGATCATCGTACTGGAATGATTCTTCCTATACTAGAAAAGTATCCAGAGGGATCATCTCTTCATCCATAAGCCCTTATGTTGCATTCATCATGAATAGTTGGGCTGTCCATAGATCATATTCTTCTATATTAGTTTCATATTCAGAAACTACTGCATAATTTGAATCTATGTCATAATCTTTGTCAGAATATTCTTCTTCTTCTATTGGCTCATACACTAGATTCTCATTTTCGAAGAAAATTCTTCTAAGATTTTCTTTTCGCTTGTTCTTCTGAAGACAAGCATTTGTTTTGTAGTCTTTCAATCCATAAATCTAGTAGCAAGAACAACTACTAAGAGGTTTTCCTTCTGGAAACTTAAGGGTTCTACCATATTTTTTATTAAAGGCTTCTATTATATCTTTATTCCTAAGGTAAGTTATTTTCCTAATAAACCTATAAGGTTTACTAGACCTCTTCCTATTGTTTCTATCATTTCTCAATATTCATCTCTTTTTATATCCTTTAAACTTTCTATTTTTGGTATGACAAGAATAACATCCTGCTTCAGATCTTTTTTCAATTTCTGATCCTTTTTCATTTCCTGCAGCACATTTATACTTACCATGAACATATTTGATCTAATAACAACAACTCTTATTCAAATAAAGAAAATGTTTTGCATCTTGTCTTACTTGGAGTTCATTATATACAGTTCTCATGGCATACCTAACTGCTTATATCTTTCCTCCTAATCTATCAACCACTTTATCTTCATTCAGGAGAAGTTGATAGGCATTCTTTGCTAATTTCGACCATGGTTCTGTAAGCTTAGCAAAAAATAATATTGACATGTAATTTTGAGCATTAAGATCCAAATTATAATAATATTTTTGAAATTCACATGTATAATTATCAAAATAACACATGTCACATATATGCAGTTTCATCAATATCATTAATGATTTTTCTCTTTCTCAAGACTCAATCGATATTGAGAAACTATAAAATTTTCTTTTCAGGGCATATACGATAATAGCTAGTACCTCATCTACAATAACTGCTTTTCTAATTTAATCTCTAATCGAAGTTTGGACAACTAGGTTATTCTAAAAAAATTTAGCATTGCCTACCATGATGGCTTTGCACAACTCGTAAGTGGCATCAAACGAGTAGCTACCAACTCTGGTTGTAAATTTAATTATGGTAATCCACTCATCTATTCTCTGATATGCATGCTTTTCACAATTTAGATTTAGAAAAGTTATCGGGATGATAACTGGCCTTAATGGATTATCCCTAGGTGTAAACTCTAATTTGGTTCTATGGGGATAATTAGGCTTATACTTAGCCCTTTTCATAGCAAGAAGCAAGTTAAAAGTTCTATCATCTAGATGCAAAGGAGTTTCTTCTACCAGACCTAAAGATTTCCTAAGGTCTTCAGCTGCTTTGTTACTTTTTAGGTTAGCAACTCTTTTATCAAGGTCTGCAATATAAGAAACCATTTTTTCTTTTCTCAATTATAAGATTACCTTTTCAGAAAGGGGCTTAAAGGATCCTATAGATTGTTTCAAAGCCCTTTCTTTCTCAATTATATCGAGTCTTTCATTCATCAGCTTTCCTACTTCTTTTGCTAAACCATTTCTTTGTTCTGGTGAATCGCCTAAATTTCTTTTTGCATGTAGTTACTCAAGGAGAAGGCTCACTTTATTATGAATATTTTGAAACGAAGTCAATCATAAAGGATTCGAATTGACACTTTAGGGTATTTTCAATCTTATGACATTTCTCTAAGATGTTCCTTTAACAATTTATTCTAGGGAAATTTTCCCAGAGAGCAAGAAAGAAGTCAATTCTCCTGAAGTGCAATCCTTTCCAAAGTCAATAATCTTTTAAAAGATTCTCACTCGAGCAAGAAATCATCGAGGGGATATTTTGGTCTATAATTGCCAATCTAGAAAGATTAGAATATTTTTCTTCCAAATATATTATAATGTTAGACACCTCACAATATTCATGAGAAATTTTATTATTCAAGAAAAAATTTCTATAGATAAAATCAATTCTAAATTCTTCTTCCTTATATTTAATTTTTTCACAAGTGCTTGTGTAATCCCACTGTATTAAAGGGTAATCTCTACTCTCTACAACCAAAAAGTGTTTAATTTCATTATACACTCTTACAGAGACTAATGAATTCCCTCTAAAAATTTCATTCATAAACTAACAAGTTGAAATAGTTTTGGACCTAATTAAAAATAACTTTGATATATAGGGATCAAAATATAATTAAATAGTTTATTTTCCAACAAGGACTATAATGTTTTATAAATTAAAGTTAAAGGATTTTTATGTTACAAACTAAAATTAAAGAATGATAAAGAAAGCAGTCCAAAATTGAAGGATGACTAGTGAAACAAATCCCCCGTGATTGTATTTATTTATTTCTTCTTTTTCTTAAAATAAATTTTGTGTATAAAGGGATTATAGATTTTTCTTTTTATATGTGTACAATATCGGTGTGATTGTCGTTTTGGTTGTTTGGTTTGTCTCTTTGATTTGATTTAGGTTTAATTTTTGTTTATTTGTGATTTAAAATTTGTTGATAAGAAAAGAAAGAGAATTTAGTATCTGAAATTTTGGAAGTTTTTATTTTTCATCGGATTGCTATAATTTTGAATTTTGGTATAATTTGAGATATTTGATGTGGATTTTATTTTTCTTGTTTTTTTTTTATGGATTTGTGCCCATAAATACTACTGTTAATTTTGCAGAGGATGAGAAGGGAAAATGAGGAAGGAAAAGAAAGTGAAGAGAGAAGAGAAAAAGAAAGTGAATAATAGAAATAGTTGTAATGAAAAATTTAAGATAAAAATATGGGCATTTTAAATTTTTATATAGAATTTTAATAATAAAAATGACGAAATGATTAATTTATTGATGGAAATAAAATTTAGAAATTATTTAATAAATTTCTAAATAATAAATTAATTTTAATAATTAATATTGAGTATAATTAAATATAAATAATCTTCGCTTTATAGGAGATTAAAATATGGGGTGGAACTATTTCCACTCATCTAAGTTTTTCTCACATTCCCACTAACTCATTTAAAATATTTAGTGTTTAATTACAAGTTAACTGTTAAAATTTTTTCTTAAATTATCAATTTTAACCTTTTGTATTATAAATAAATTTTAACCCGTTTTTTCAAATATAATAAGTATATAAAAAGTGTTAATTCCACCTTATAAGTTTTAATTGGTAGATTTTTAAAATAATGAAAATTGTTAGGCAAAAACTGTAAATATATTGGTCGTTCAGCCAAGTTTAGTCTGTGAATAAGAGTGTCGATCACTTGAGGAAGAAATTTAGTTAAAAGCCAATATATTTAACTTCTTCTATTATTTAGATAACCGAAAATAAAATGTTAATGTTCTAAGGATACTAAAGTTAAATAAACTATGATATGAGAAAGATTTAGGATTTAGATTTTGTCTGTTAGGTACCTATAACTCACTATGCTTTACTTAATTGGGTTAAGTATTGGTATTAATGATCAAGATTCCCCTAATTATATAAAGTCCTTTCTCAAGGCAAATTACAAATATCCATGCCAATTTTAAGTCTATTCTCGTGACCTTAAAATATTAGCATAAATTCATTAAGTATTTTCATTATCTTTTAATTAATCACAAAAAAATGTTCATATATCTAGGTTACTCATTTCTTAAGTTTATTAATTCATTAATCTAATATCATGCTTCAACTCTCGCTACTTCACATAATATCATGTTTTTATGTAATTAATGGACAAATAATCACGCTACCAATAATTCATGAATTAATAAATTAACCCCAATAAATTTCCTCAATTAATCAAACATAAGTTGTCATAAGAAATTCCAATAAACTACATCTAAACCCTAAATAGAGAATTTAGCTACTCATGATAATTAAAGCAATAAATATGAAATTAAATTGAATCAATTGACAACATATCCCAAACTTTATTGTAATTCAAAGTAGAAGGTTTGGAAGAGTTTTAAGAAAGAAATTAATGATGACTTGAACTCTTCCTCCCAAAACCACTTGAAAAATTCAAAATACAGCTTGAACTTAAATAATCCTAAAGCTAGAGAAGAAAACTTGATGCCATTCATAATATAAGAAAAATCCTTTATATAGAGTTTTGATTTAGAGTTTTGGAAGGTTTTGGAGTTTATTTAGGAGTCTATGTTACTCCTAATTTGAATTGGATTTTCAAAATTTCAAAATATGGAAGTTATGCCTTTAAAACATCTAAAATCGCGCATCAGACCTTTTCAAAGGTGGCATGGCCGTGAAGCTTGATAACTTTAACTATACAAAGAGGGAATATTTTGCACGGTCGTACAAGTTAAAAAGTCTCATTTTTACTCGTTTGTTCATAAGAGAAATGATCTGCATGAGCCGTGCAACAATTCTGCACAGCCATGCAATATAGAAACCTTAGATTTCTTCCCTTTTCAGTGCTACTCCTCCGTCCATTTTGAATCGAATTTCGTTTTGCATAGCTCTCTATTATTCTAAATTTGATTTCTGGCGAAGTCTCTTAATCATGCTCCAAATTCTAAAATTAATTGTCTTTTATATTCCATTCTTCAAATATCCTATTAAAACTCATAAACACAAACTAGAACCATATTAAGTATTTAATCTTGTAAAAATGTACAAACAATATGAATACTACAATATTTTGTTCTCAAAATATATTATATTTTAGGCTCTTATCAAATATCAATTGTAAAAGTGAAATAATCTTTTTTATAATAAATTAAAAAATAAAAATAATGATTTAGATTTAAATAAAAAATTATATGTATATAAATTATAGTAAATTTGTAGATAATTTTAATTTATATATCTTTTTATTTTTTTTTTTTGGTTAAGAAATTATTTATATATGTATATAAAATTATAAAAGAAAAATTTTACCATGAAAATATATATTTAACTCAATAAATAATAAAATACTTTTAAAGATGAAAAATTTGTTTTCATGTAATAATAAAATTAATTATTTTATAATATAATTAAAATATAATATTTATCATAAGTATATTATATATTAAAAAAATTAAATATGTGTGAAAAATATTTTAAAAAAATTTAAGAATACAAGTCTGTTTCTAAATAGAAAACATAACATAACAATATTTCACAAATCATACGAAAGAATATTTTTTTTAAATTACTGATAAAACACAC
The DNA here is from genome assembly GCA_948193065.1 of Aleurites moluccanus. NCBI lineage: Eukaryota > Viridiplantae > Streptophyta > Magnoliopsida > Malpighiales > Euphorbiaceae > Aleurites > Aleurites moluccanus. The sequence continues at coordinate 23,206 of CANXYC010759480.1, read as the reverse complement.
AAAATAATTTTTTTTTATTTTTATTATTTGAGCATCTAATATATTCTCTTAAATTATATAAGATTATAAAATAAATTTATGAATTTTGAGATTACAATCACATAAATTAAAGAAATTAATTTTTTATTTTATTTTTTAAAAATAAATAATTGAAAGTAAAAAAGAAGGTTAAAATTTATTTATAATATAAATGTTTAATTAATATTTTAAATAAAAATTAATGACAATCAATATATAATTAAATATTATTTATTATAAAAAAAATAAATATATGGGAAAATTTTGAAGGAATATCATTGAAAAAATAAGATTGACTCTCACCAACTTGCAATTTCACATTTAAAAAAAATAAAAGTAATTAAAACAGACAAAAATACAAATAACAATTAAAGATGAGAGAGACATAAACGACAATAAGTCAACAATCAGTCTCTCCTGCAAATCTCAATTCTCTAACCGAGAAGAAAATAATTCAACAACCCAATAAAAATAATTAAATATATATCTCAAAAAAAATTATTTTAAATTTTAAAAAATACATCGAATTTTTTTACTTAACAAAATAAAATGATATCAATATATTACTTTTTAAAAATATTTTATCATTTTCTAATTTTTATTTTATTTTATTATATTATATTGTAAATTTACAATATATATTTTTAATATTATTTCAATAAAAAATTTTACTATATTTTAATTATTTATTTATTTTCATACTATTTTTTGTTAAATATATTTATGAGTTATAATTTTAAATTTTTTAATTATATTTTAATATTTATTGAATAATTTTATAATTTTAATGTATTTTTATAAAAATTAAAATTATATTTATCTAATTTATAATTAAAAAATAAACATATATTTTTGAAAATAATAATAATAATATCTTACTTTATAAAAATTATATTGAAGTATATGTAAGACTAAGCATAATTTTAAAGATTTTTATTATATTAATTCTACCAAATTAGACTTTTTGATATGCTTGCTCTCTAATTGTTATTGGATAAAATATTATTTAATTTTTGAGATTTAGTAAAATTAATACTTGAATTTTTGTATTTTTAGAAAGTAGCTATAGATCCATAAGATTTCATTTCATCATAATAATTATTCATTCCGTCGATTTTTTTTAAATTTTCTATTAAAAAATTAAAAAATAAATTAAAATAAATTATTTTCTCAAAATACTATAATCTTCAATTTCTATATTTTTTTTTTATTTTCTTTCTATTTTCTTTTATTTTTTTTCTCTTTCTTTCACTTTCTTCCCATTTTTATTTGTAAAAAATTTCACATTCAGATATTTTTTTATTTTTTCTTTATTCTGTGATTTTTATTTTTATTTTTTTTGTGGTTAATTAATTAATTGTGTAAATTTTGAGTTTGTTGAAATTAAAGGAAATAAAATTTGTGTGTGGATATTGTGATTAGTGAAATTATATGAAGAATGGAGGGTTTGATTGTGAAAAAAAGTGAAAAAACTTTGAGATATGTTTTAATAAAATGGCATGAAAAAAAAAATTTGAGAAAACGATATTTAACAGCCAAATAAATGAAATGACCCATTATTATGACAGAATCATATACGAGGGACCCAGTAATTACTTTCTAAAAATATAGAAATTTAAATATTAATTTTATTAAATTTCAATAACTAAATAATATTTTTCCCATTATTATTTAAAGCAAACAAAACTTTATTTAAATTATAATATTTTTGTAAATTTAGTGTAGCTACATATGATTTTTCGCTTATATGTAAAATTTAGATTTCAATTATTATCCTAAATGTTAAAAAAATTAATATTAATAGAATTCAATAGAGTCAAGCTGGAAAATATGTATTAATATTATATTTTTATTTTTAGTGTAAATATAAAAAATAGATAGGATAATGATAAAAAAATCAATTTGGAAGCGATAATTTTTTTAAAAAATAAATTTAACTTTATATTTGGAAAGCTAAAAAAAAAAAATTGTATTTTAAGGAGAGAATATATATATATTTATATATATAGATATAGATAGATAGATGGTAAAGGACATGACAAGGAAGTGATAATATTATATAGGAAGGCCAAATTGTCCTGACTCCGTGAAGAATTTCTAATTCTTTGCGGTCAAAATCAAAAATTCTCTCTTTGACTAGAAAATGAGGTGGCATGAACAAAAATTAAAATTTTTTAGTCAATACCGGGGTGAAAATAAGAATTATATATCTTATTCATAATATATTTTTAATTTGCTTCATTTATCATCTCTTCAAAATATTAAAAAAAATTATTTTTCTCGATATAATTAAAATAATAAAAAAATAATTATTAATGATTAATTATTAATTTTAAAAAGTTTTCATATTTCATTTAAGGCTTAATGGTCCAACGTATGTCAAATTTTATAATTTTTTATAATTTTATCCTAATTTTTTTTAAATAATTATACCCTAATTTAAAAATTTAAAAATAATTCTACTCTTAAATTGACAACAAAGATAAAATATATTTCCTCTTTCCTAGTTGGCTTATCACAAAACTATATAATAAGAGTGATACTCACATTTTTTTACTTCGGATAGCAACGAGTTAAAAAATTTAGCCTTTAACAGTAAAAGGTGTAAAAATATAGAGATAAATATTATAAAAACTGAAAAAGTTGTATCTTTTCTTGTACTTCTAATTTTATTTTTTTTTTCTTTTTAACAAAGATAATCGTCATGTTAGGATATGATATAATGCACAGCTGGAAAGGAGGATGCCTTGTGAAAATAATATAAAAGTAAATTTCTTGTGTAAAAATTTAATGTGAGATATGTTCAGTTGATAATGAATGTAGCTCTTAACTCATTCTTAATTCAAGTTAATGACGTGAATATTATTTTTATTATTTAGTAGTTGTGACATGTCAATTAGAAAAAAAAAGAATACATTTTATCTATATTATCATTTTAAGATAGCATTGCTTTTAAGTGTTCAAATTAGGATATATTTAAAAAAAAAAAAGAAAAGAAAAAAAAGAGTAGAGTAAAATTAGTAAAGGTTGTAAAATTTAGGGTATTTTAGACTATTAAGCCTTCATTTAATTGAATATGTTAATGGTTAGTAAAAATATTTAATTTTAAAAAGAAATAAAAATATAAAATACTTAATTTATATATTTATTTAAAAATGAAAATATCTTTAAGTTTTATTTTTTAATGTTAAATACAATTCAAAGTATGATAAAATAATGAAATAAGGTGGAATCAGAAATTTTACATCAAGAAATTATATTTTGTGGGAATTTCAAGACCCATAAGATGAAAAGAGATATCAAAATTTTAATCCACAGAAAAATATAATAAAAATGGAATGAAGTTTTAATATATAAGAACAAAAATAAAAATAGTAAAATCTATCTAGGATGTTGTTATTTTCACAATTTATATAACTATTGTTACAATCTAATAAATTTATTTTATCTCATTAATTAGTTGCGAGAATAACAATATAGCACATGAAATAACAATATTCATTCACCTAATTGTCATTGGGTCAATATTTTCAAAATCGGATTGGTTAAAAAATCAGTAAAAACAAAGAGTCAGAGGATCGGAGATTCGATAGGGGTCGAATCTGTTAAATCGAAAAAAAGAATATACATATATATGTATTTGACATTTATTATATATATGATGAAAATAAAAATAATTTATCATTTATTATTTTTGATCAAAAATAAATAAAAAAATAAAAAAATCTGACCTGCTCGAATTAAAAAATCAGTCTGGTTCAATCAATTTACCGATTAACGGATCGGTTTATTAGTTTTTTAATTGATTTTTAGAGGATAGATTTTTGGAGGCTGACCGGACTGGTCTTTAGTTTAGTTTTTGGTTTTTTAATTCGATAGGTCGGTCTGGTCTGATTTTGACAACCATGCATTGGGTTGAAGGGTTTGTGTATTTTTGCACAGTAAACTCCCATGTGATACATTTTAAAAATCTAAAAATTTTTATAAAAAAATTTTAAAATCATAATTTGATAGTATTTAATATAATGAATATAATGATATATTTTTTATACTAAATAAAAATTAAATGAATAACAAAATAATTACAAATGTGATAAATATACACTTTTAAATTTGATACATAAAATTTATAATATATTTTTTACTACTCATTTGATTTTTATTTAATACAAAAATTATATTATTAAATTCGTTATATCAAATATTATCAAATTATAATTTTTTAAAAAATTTATAAATTTTTTTTAAAATCCCCTCAACTCATTGCATTCCTCAACACTATTAACGTGCGTACGTTGTTTTTACTTCGAAACTGAGCATTAATAAAACTTGTCTTCAATGTCGGCTACTTTTTGCTTAGCTGTTTCTTTTTTTAGTTTCATTTTAGTTAGATTTCAACTAGTTTCATTTCTCTCCAACCAAACAAATACAATATTTCTCAATTATTTGCTATTCAATTTGTTGCTTCTCAACTCTCGGTTCAGAGGATTTGAATCAGTATACTACCAAAATTTTAATATAATAATGGAACTTGAATTTAAAATAAACTCAATTATTTCACTTCTCAAGTTATAATAAAATAATTTAATAAAATATCACTACCTAGTCTAATAAAAATATGGATAAAATCAGAAAATTAATTCTGAATAAATTGAGAAAAATTTTTTTATTTAAAAAGTTGAATTTGAGTAAATTGAAAAAAAAAAATTATATATAAAAAATTAAATTTAAATGAGCTACATAATTTTTTCTTAAAAAAAATTAATAACTTTTTTTTTAATTGAATTAACCCAAATCCACCTTATCCATTATCCTTTGTCCATGAACAAAAACATATACAAGGACTCAAATAAGCCTTAATAAACTTATAATATGAGCAATCATTTATATGTTTAATAAGTCGTTAGATTAGTAATTTAGTGACTAATGTCTATTTTACAATGTAAAAGATTAATTCTAAATTAATTATTGATGGGGTTTTCTTGATGATTCTTAAACTCTAAAGCCACCCATCAGTTGAACAGATAGCTTGAGGTGTTGAGCTTGAGCTTGGAAGGTGCTGGATCTTGAGCAGGAGAGTTTGGGACATTAGTCTTGTGGTGTTAGAACTGTGTTGAAGATGTTGGACCTAGGTGTTGGATCTAGGCGTTGTGCTTGAATTGGAGGTGCTAGACCTAGGCATTGGATTTGTGCTTGGAAGATGTTGGATCTAGGCATTGGACCTAAGGTTGAAAGGTGTTGGACTTGAGTGTGAGGAAGAAATGAAGCTAAGCTTTATTGTTGATAGTAGGCTTGGTGGCCTGCATGACCAATTGCTTTCCTTAGGTTGTTGAGTGAGAGTATTTGGCTTTGACTCTCATTGAGATTAACCCTTTCTAATGTGGAAGGAAGTTCTGGTATTGGGTTCCGAAGATTGAGCTCTTTGATGTTAAGCAACCCTTTAGGGGTCAACCTTTCTAGTAGATAATCGAGAGATTGTTTTATTATTTTTGTTCAGTCAGGCCTCTTCTCAAATGACCGAGAAAAAATAATGTCTTTTCTTAGGTGATTGGTAAAGTCCTTTGAGAAGAAGAAGATGTGATATTTATAGTGCCTTCCTGCTATGGGGATTGGAGAGAAGAGGTTGCATGGCTATAGATAATTGGTGAGTTTGGGTCAAATCATTATGTAGATGCATAGGATAATGATGTGACTGTGTTGGTTACTGTGGAGTCTTGTACTGAGTTGACTGAATCCCATTTCCTAGAGGTGGTAAATATTATGTCAAATGAGCTTGAAAGAAGTTGTCAGAGATTACTTCCCTCGTAAATTACACAAGATCATCCATTAGCAATGCGAAGTGCCTGATATATGGATGACTACGGAGATGAGGTGTAAGGTGGCTTGTCCATGAGGCTTGGGTCTGATTGCTTCTTGTAGCTTGGGATTGGTTATCTAGATGACATAAGGTTTGTTATGTAGAGTAATTAATCCTACCATGAGTTAAGCTAGAATGACCCATATTGGTGGAGCCATTATTAGTACTCATCAATTATGATTATATAGTTGTGTTTTAAGTAATTATGATATAAAAAATGATAATTATTATCCTAATAAATATAGTTTATTAAGTTACTTTTAATATTTTTAGCAATATCAATAAATAAAATAAATTATAAGCAAATATTTTACATCCTTTTACTTTATGTACATAAATATATTATTGATATTTTTTTTTTCCAAAGATAGAAGATCTTATATTAGATAAAATCAATAATTACATTTAAAAAGTAGCTCTATCATTGAGCTTACTTTGGATCTAATCCTTAAGAACTAAAGGATTATTACTCAAATAATCATCACATAAGATTTTTCTAACTACTAAATGAGCTATCCAATTAATCTAATGAGGAACATAACCAAACTTACAGAACCGAAACCTATCTAATAATTGCAATATGTCACTAAGAATCACACCAACATCATGTTCATCACAATTTTTGCAATTATAGAGTTAATGATAATTTTTGCATCTCCCTTAAAAATAACTTGTTGATATCCCAGACTGAAGCAAACCTGCATAATCTCCTTTAAGCTCATGGCTTCCAAAACTTTAGGATTCTTGATATAAAATACCTTATTTGCCCCTATATATAGCACTTCCCCACTTGAACCTCTAATAACATAGCCTAATCCACCACAGTTGTTACTATTATTCATAGTTGCATCAAAGTTTACTTTAATATATCCCATTGGAGGAGCCAACCATTCATGGCCACAATTAGTTGCTGGTACAAAGGATGTCCCTACCATTGGTATAGTAATAAAGAATTTTTTAGCAGCATTTGCATTTGCTGCTACTACAAATAACTGGTCTGCCTCTACTACTTATACAACCTATTGTTTTGCCTCCACTTCAGTATTTGTTGCTTCACCTAAAGCTATAATCCCTTTAATTGTTGGTTCATCACACTCCGTTGCCAAAGATATATCTACTTCTGCTACTGCTGTTCCTTCATATTCTGGTGCAATTTGACTTTCTATTTCGGTTATTGAGCCTAGAATTGAGTTTGTTAATTCTAGTTCAGACAGCGATTCTGTAATCCCTTGGTTTGCCAATTCTGATGCATAAGTTGTAGCTGACGCTATTGCTCTAACTCACCTCGATAGTTCAACTATTTGTACACTTGTTGCTACATCATCTTCATTATTAATGGTAAGTGACAATTTATATTCATTCTCTTGCTCAATAATTTTTGCATGAATTGAAGAGACATCCTACCTTCGATTATTAAATACAAGATCATTTCTCATTTTCCAAATTCTCCAAAGAATATAAACAGTAGTTTCAACTGATACAATACCAATTAAATTAGAAGCCAACATTTGAACAATAGTATACCACCAACTATTAAAACTAGAAGAAGTAATTGCAATTGATATAAGCATTAAATTAGAAGCTAGCCATATTTGTTGAGCTAAGGGACAAGCAATATATAAATGTTCAATTGTCTCATTAAACTCTAAACACATTGGAAAATTTGAGTCAATACTTGGAATTCTTCTTGCCAAATTAGCTCGCACACTTACACCATTGTGCAATAGCCTCCACATAAATAGTTTAAGTTTATTAGGAACCTAGAGTTGCCAAACTATTTTCTGATGATCCATCTCTAGACCTACAAAAGGATAATTCATAGACAAGTCTAAAGATTTTGCTACCTGGTAACCAGACTTAACTATGTAAAATCTAGAAGTAGTAGAATTCCATATTAATTTGTCCCTCCACTGGAAAAGAGGCAAAGCAATACCAAGTATCAATGACACATCTAGTTTTGCAATTACTTGCCTGACTAACCTAGAATTCCAACCTCCTAAGTTGCTATCAATTAGTTGGTGCACCCATTGAATCTCACTATAAGCCCCTTGTTGGTTATGAGCTTTTAATGGATAAGAAAAGAAGGGACCTAACCATCATCCCAAATATGAATATTTGTACCAGATCCAACTTGCCATCTCAGTCCTTTCATCAAAGAGTTTCGACCCTTCAGAATGCTCGTCCAAGCCTATAAAGGATTATTGCCATCAAGAATTTAGAATAAGGAAAGATTTTCCCTCAGAGAATTATAAATAACAAGGAATTATAATCTCTAATTAACTACTAACTCTGTTTAGCCAATAATTCTAGATTAAAAGCTTCAATATCATGAAACCCCAATCCTCCCTCTATTTTATTTTTATATAGAGTATCCCATTTAACATAATGGATTTTGCGCTCCATATTCGTTTGACCCCACCAGAACTAAGCAATATAACGACTGACTCTTTGCATAAACTTGACGGTAACTTAAAACATGACATAGTATATACCGGAATGGAAGTACCAACTGCTTTTATTAGAACTTCCTTCCTAGCTACTGATAAAGATTTAGCCTTCCATCCCTATAACTTTTTACTTATCCTATCCTTAATTGCAACAAAAGTTTCATTCTTGGATCTTTGAACAAAAGATGGCAGTCCCAAATACTAATCTTGAGCTTTGACACTACCGATTCTCATCCTAGTAGCCAACACATGTCAAAGCCTAGTTGGTGTATTCTTACTAAAAAATACATCAGATTTCTGAAGATTTATTTGTTGCCTACTAGCGTCTTCACATACCTTTAATACATTTAACAATTGATCACAATCCGCCATGGTTGCTTTACAAAAAATGATTGAATCATCCGCAAACAAGAGATGAGACATCGAAGGACACCTTCTATTAATTCGCAACCCATGAATATGTCCAGCCATCTCTTTATGTTTTAATAAACAATTGAACCCCTTAGCACAAATAAGAAATAAATATGGAGATAGAGGGCAGCCTTGACACAATCCTCTAATAACCTGAAAGAACCATATTGGCTCCCCATTTATCATCACTGAATAAGAAACTAAAGTAATATATTCCATAACCTAACCAATCCATTGTCAGGGTTTTAGGTCAAGCAATATGCGATTACTTGAAGCATTACACCATAGGTATCTAATTTAGAATACCTAGCATGTTGCTCCTAGCTAGCATATATATAGGGTTACACTAGGGTTAAACCAGTTAATGAGCTCTTGCCTATTAGGCCCACTACAAAGGTCTATTATCTATTAGGGCTTATATTAGAATATTTATTAGGGTTATTTACATATAACACTTTTCAATAGATAGATAATATAATGTTCAAAACAAAATATTGAATCACCGTATCACAAAAAGATTCATTACTCAAAATATGAATTCTTTAAGCACACTATCAATTTTAGAAACAAACTAAACTGAAACAAATAAATTAAATATATTTGAATAATAAGTATACCAACATAGAGTTTTTAGAATTTAACAAAACTCAATCAAATGGGCATTTTTACTTGTAAGTGAACTATTTATTCAATTGAAAGAAAATATAACAGTCCCCCATAATCCAGAGCTATAGAAGAATTATTCATCAAGTAGATCATCCTTATCAGAAGTCCAGTTCAGCTCTGCTCCTTCATTTTCGTCATTTCCTATAAGTTACTAAATATGAATTTCATATGAATTCAATCATTTGTATAACTCTTTAAAATATCTAGTTCATCCAAAAGAACTTAGCACAATACCATAATGACTGAAAATAATAATATATTAATGTCAATTAAGCATCAATACCAACAATACATTAATGTCAATAATAGTATGCATCAATGTCAAAACCAATAAGCATCAATGTCAAGTTTCTTTATAAGAACAAGATCTAAACAGTTTATTTATCAAAAGAATAATTTCATATTTTTATGTGAAATGTTACAGCTGCCAAGTTCAAATCTAGTTAAGCTGTATCATCAAGTATGAAATACAACTGCTCAGGACAGAACATCCAAATGGAGATAAATTATCATATCAAATGTGAAATGAGACAATTCGCCTAAAAAGATATATCATCAAATGTGGAGTAATATATTAACAACTATAAGCATCAAAACATTATCAAGTGCTTATCTTAATCACCAAAAGGAGATTCGAAAATTCAAAATAACACAGATGTAGGTTAACACCTGTCTCATATAGTTTTTAACCCCATTTCCCCCCACAATTTTGAATATTCGATCTTTGTTCAAACCTTTTGTAAGTGCATCTGCAATATTATCCTTCGATCGCATATCAACCAAAGTGATAATACCTTGTTCTATAAGATAATTCAGAGTTGCATGTTTCAGCCTAATATGCATCATCTTACCATTAAAAAGTGAGCTTTTCAATACTGAAACTGTAGCTTGATTATCACAGAACAAACTTAAAAAATTAATCTTTAGACAAGTTAATGGAATATTCAGGATCATATCTCTTATCTATTCTGCTTCTCCTTCTGCCGAAGCTAGAGCTGATAATTCTTATTCCATAGACGATAAAGCAATATAAGTCTGTCTTTTGGATTTCCATGCCACATCTGCTCCACTCAGTGTAAAAATATAACTACTAGTAGATTTACTATCTCCAAATTCTGAGCACCATGATGCATCAGAAAAACCTTCCAAGATAGGAGGATGACCATTATAGCATAAAGTATAATTTAGAGTACCCTTAAGATATCTCATTAGTCTCGTTAAGGCATTCCAATACTCTTGACTAGGATTACTAATGAAACGACTCAGCATGCCAACTGTAAAGACTATGTCTGGTCTAGTGCAAGTCATTATATACATGAGACTACCAATCAGTTTGGAATAATCTAACTGATTCACTGTAATACCTAAATTTTTTCATACAAAAAAATTTATATTATATCGAAGAATAATAATATTTTAAGAATATTTAATGAATATAAAAATATTTTATGATTTATAATATTTTTTATTTTAAAGAAAATAAATAAATAAATAAATTATTTATTAATTATTATTTTTATGATTATGGTGTTAATTTTATTATATATATATTATTTAAATTAGTGAGTATTAATTATTTATTTTATTATTATTATTATTGCTACTTTTGGAAAATTGTAGAGAAGTCTAGATTTTTGTTTAAAAATTTTTAAAAGTTATGTGTTATATTAAAATATATATTATATTATTATATATATTGTTATATTATTAGATTATTATTATTATTAAAAAAAATGAAAGATCTGGAAAACAGATCTTCGTTCTGCAACTTTATATATATATATATATATATATATATATATATATATATATATATATAATAAAGAAATGAAAGTAAGGAAGGAAGGGAACAAAAATAGGATAAAGAGATGGAATGAAGAATGGAACAAAGAAAGAAAGAAGCAAGCTGTGAAGAGATTCAGCCGAGAGAGAGAGAGAGAGAGGGAGAGATCACCGGCCACCGGCCATCTGGCCACCGCATCACGACAGGGGCGCCACCATCGGAGAGCTTAGCCGTCAGTCATCCTTCCACTAGAAGCTCGCCGTTGATCGTCGCCTAAAGAGCCTAAAATCGCTGGAAAAAATTTAATGAGTCCAAACTAATTTTGGATGATTCCAACCATTTCTGATGGAGTTTTTCAATAGTTATAGTTTCTTTGAACTCCACTTTTTATGAGCTTTTCAATGGTACCAATTTTATCCCGATCGGAAGCCGAAGTTGGGATTAAAAAATATTGGACACGCTTAAATTTTTGACAAATTTTAAGTAAGTATTTTTTAAATTATTCTAAAATTAATTATTAATTATTTGGAGTATGATTGGAGATAAATTTATGAAAATGGTTGAATATTTATATTGATATTGGAGAATTTAGGCAGTTAAAATTTAATATCTGTATTTATTTTAAATGGATAAATTAAGATAAAATATTTTAGATTATTTAGAATTACTATAGAAATTATTTAGATGGGAATTATGGAAAAATAGTGAGTTTAGCGTTGATTTCAGAATTTTTGGGCAGTAAATTATCAGAAATTATATTTTTATTTAATGTAAGAATTAAGATGAATTTATTATATTGATTTGAAAATTATTATGAAAATTATGTGGACAATATTTATGAAATTTAGATACTTATATAAATTTGATAAATGGATTACTAGCTACTATTATTATTTCTGGTATGTTGGTAATGATGGATTAAATAAATGAAATTAATTGGATGTCAAAATTGATTTTCATTTGATGGATTAATGAGTAGAGTTGGATTGAGATATTTATTAGATCGTTATAAAATGTTTGTTGAGATAGAGACCAGGAGGGGTCAATTGATATGGTTGTATTGAATTTTGGGTCGATTGAGCTGATTATTAGAAGTATTTTTATTTTTGTTTCAAAAGGTTATGTTATATTTTTAGGGGAGGTTCTGTCGAAATTTCGACAAATTCTTAGGAGTCGTTTCGTAAATTTATTAAGTTAATATATATTTTTTATGTTCTAATGTCTTCTCTATGCTATTCAGTCTAGGTATTCAAAAGTTTCCTAGCCATCAGATTTCAGGCGCTCCGTAGAGAGCTAGCTGATTAATGATCGTCGAGTTGTGAGTTGATATATTTAATTTAACTCTGCATATAAGTATAACTTGTAAGCATTGATGAATGAAATATATGTATATGTATATAAGCTATCATTATTGCATTAGATTTAGTAGCATGATGTATGTTTATGTCATATTATATGATGATGATGAAAGATATTATATGTATATGTTTACGATGGAAAATAGAGTGATGTGGAATCCACCACTAATACATAAAACATCAATGATATAACGTGACACAACATGATTTATGATAATGTTATTACAGGGATTGCCTAGTTCGAGTTGATCTCACCATGACCCCTGGATATGGATAAGACAGTATAGGGATGCCTAATTTGAGTTGATCTCACCGTGGCCCCATAGTTGAAATTTAAGAGAGCCAAGGGAGAGGGTCCGCTCCCCATTTACGATAAACGAAAATATCGATGAGGTTGGATTACACGGACATTTTCCATCATGTATATTTATGGATGATTATGTGTAATGTGGCATTTCATGTAGATTAAATAAATAACATGCATGTTAAATTAATTTATATCAGCTCATTGAGTCGAACGCTCACCCCTGTTCAATATTTTTTCAGGTTTCTGGTTGAGCTTACAGAGATTAAGTTTTTAAGTTGAGTATTCCTGCCTTTTATTCTTCAGGCAGTGAAATTATATTTATTTTATTATGTAATTAATTAATTTCATTGTATTTAAATCTTTAGAGCTCCACATTGTTATATTTAGTGCATGATGTCAGCCTTGAATGGCTAAGTAATAATGTCAATTTATTGAGTTTATGTGTGACAGGTGGGCTCATAGTCCTTATTTGTGATAGTTAAAGCTGTCATATTACAGTTTTTGTTGTTCAGTGGTAAGTCAGGCTTACTACGGGTTCCAGAAGCCTTATATTTTTCCATTCCCTAGTGCCGGTCACGTGCCCAATAGGGTCGAGTCGTGACATTCACACTAGCTCTTTCATTAAGGCTTAGTCTTTTAGTAGGGTCATATGGTGTCTCAGCCACTTTGAACTCATTATATCCCCATTTACAAAATAGTTTCTCAATATAATGAGCTTGGCTAAAGGTGATAACTTGCCCTCGAAAATTTACTTTCATTCCAAGAATGGTGTCTACTATATCAAAATCTGACATATTAAAGGTTTTAATTAATTCGCCTTTTACTTCATTTACAGTAGAAAGATTTGTACCAAGTATCAACATGTTATCCACATATAAGCAAATAATCGTAACCTTATTCGACACAGAACGGAAATAAAGGCATTTATCAGAATAACTAGATTTAAATCCTAAGCTTTATACAACTTTGTCGAATTTTTGATGCCATAATTTAGGTGCTTATTTTAGACCATACAAAAATTTGTTTAATTTATAAACTTTATTCTCTAAACCTTTCATGACAAACCCTTTAGATTAGTTCATGTAGATTTTCTCTGTTAGATCTCCATTCAAGAAAACTATCTTTATATCCATTTGATGCACAACATAGTGTTCAATAGATGCCAATGCAAGAAGAATTATAATTATAGTCAAATGACAGAGCAGTGAATATACATCAAAATAATCTATATCATAGATTTGAGTATATTTCTTAGCTGCTAAACGTGCTTTATACCGTGCTATTGATTCCTCAGGATTTAGTTTCTAGTTTCTTCTTCAAAATCTATTTACAACCTATAGTCTTAGCTCCTTTTGGCAAATCGACTAGTTGCCAAGTTTGATTTTATAACAGAGAATTCATTTCATCATCAATGGCTTCTGCACATAACAAGAAATCCCTAGATCTCATCGCTTCTTTATAAGTAGATGGATCGTCCACTAAATGGTAATTGACAAAATCCTCACCAAATATTTTGGGAACTCTCTCTCTTGTAGATACTCTTAAAGGTAGTGATTCATTAATTTGAGGAGTGTCAGAAGAATTAGGTGTAATTTCTATTAAAGATTCTGTGTTAATTTCTACAGTGTCAGGTAAAGTCAATCCTTAATCTTTTAGAAATTTATTCTCAAAGAATACTGCATCCCTAGATTCTATAACCACATTGGTAGATAGATCCAAAAATCGATCAGCTGCACTATCCTCGGCACTACCTAAGTATACACATGTGTTAGTCTTAGGTTCTACCTTTAGTCTTTTAGGGTCTGGTATCCTAACATAAGCGATACAGCTCCAAGTCTTTAGAGTATCATATCTATAAGGATGTTTATGCCATAATTCATAAGGAATTGAATTTGTCTTAGAATGTGGCACTCTATTTAGGATGTGACATGCAGTCAAAGCTGCTTCTCCCTAATAACAAGAAGGCATGCCGGCTGTCAATAATATAGAGTTTAACATTTCAGTTAATGTCCTCTTCTTACGTTCAGCTATGTCATTAGATTGAGGTGAGTAAGGAGCAGTAGTTTTAAGTATTATGTCATGAGAGTTACAAAATTTATTAAACTCTGTCAATTTGTATTCTCCTCCTCTGTCACTCCTAAGTCTTTTAATTTCAAGTTTAATTGATTTTCAACACGATTCTTGAAAATTTGGAATTTATCAAATAGTTCATCTTTAGATTTTAACAAATAAATATGACAAAATCTAGAAAAATCGTCTATAAATGTTACCAAATACTTCCGACCTCCTCTAGTTGTGAAGCTTTTAAAATCATATAAGTCAGAATGTATTAGTTCAAGAAGTTGTGTACTCCTAGAGACCGACTGAAAAGATTTTCTAGTAATTTTAGTTTGAGTACACATTTCACATCTGTTAAATTTGATCGAAGTATCTAATGGTATATTATGAGTTTTAGCTGCTTTAGCCATTTTCTTATAGTCCTAATCGATTATGCAATATTTTTGGATCAATTAAATTTGAACTAACATGACTGACTATTTCATTTGCTAAACTCAGTCTATACATACCACCTGCCAAATAAGCACATCCAAAATAACAAGAGTTAATAGACAAAGTTACTCTACCATTAGAAATTAAAGTGTTCATACCAGCAATATCTAAAAGACTGATAGAAATTAAATTGTTTAAGATAGATAGAACTACTTTAACATTTTTAAGAGTTAGAATTTTACCTGAAGAGAGCACTATGCTTGTTGTACCAGTGTGAGTCACTACTTCTTTGTCTCCACTAGCCACAACGATAGTCTCGTTGACTTCAGTAGCATCATCAAGTTGCATTTTGTTCTTACAAACATAACATGTGGCTCCTGTATCTAACCACCATTCTGAAGAAGTACTGGTCTTTCCATTTTTTTCAATCATAGCAATAAAATTCTGAGGTTAAGTATTCTGTACTATCATATTTGTTTCTTTATTTGGTGTGTTAGATTTAACTTTTAGAGTAGCCTTACATTCTGCAATGAAATGACCCCATTTCCCACAGTTGTGACACTTGCCTCTTTTCTTCTTAGAAATAGTCTTTTTGGCCTCCAACTTGGGGGGTTCATTTTTGGTCGACTTGGATCTCCCATAAAATTTCTTGGAATGTGCGATTGTGTTAGTAGCCGACTGTTGTTATCTAACCATTACTAAGTTATTTTTAGCTCTATTCTCAACTTCGATTCCGATGAATTGTTCGAGATTATCCAATCCCATTTGCACCTTTTTTTTTTTTTTTTATACATTTCAGTTTTAAAAGTGTGCCATGCAGAGGGTTAAGCAGCCCATGATGTGGCCCATTTTAGCTATTTAAAAATTTTTATAAATTTTTTAAAAAATTATATTTTAATAGTGTTTGATGTAATGAATCTATTGATGTATTTTTTATACTAAACAAAAATCATTTGTACAGCTAAAAATGCATTATAAATGCGTTAAATATAGACCGTTAAATATAATACATAAAATTTATAATGCATTTTTAGCTGTCCAAATGATTTTTGTTTAGCATAAAAAATACATCAATAGATTCATTACATCAAACACTATCAAAATATAATTTTTTAAAAATTTTATAAAAATTTTTAAGTAACTAAAATGGATCATATCAGGAGCTGCTGTGTAAAAATACACAGCAGCCCCCCTCAACCCCCATGCAAAAGGTAGTTTGTAAATTATTACCTCAATTAAGAAGGCATAACAGATGATGATCTTTTCATTATTTAATTTAAATCTCAAATTTTCTAGATTAGTTACTTGAGGAGTGATTTTTATATTTTCATTAAATTTAAAATCCATGAATTTGTCAACTAGGTGAATTTTAGACAATTTCTCCTCCTTCTTAAATTGAGCATCTAAATTATCCCAAATAGCAGTATTATATTTGCTAAAAACTTTTACCAGCCGATCAGAAAGACAATTCAATAAATAGTTTTTACAGAAGTCATCATCTTTATTCCATTGAGATTCATCAACGTCCTCCATTGTATCACCAAAGGTACTCAAAACAGTGTAAAATATATTTTTATATTTCAGTCCAAATTGAGTCTTTCGATTCTAGGAATTAAATTCAGATCCACTAAAAGTTTTCAATTTGATCATCTCAATCGGAATACGTTTATCTATTCTTCTATATATTTAAACAAACAATTAAATAGCAAAAATTATATAGAAGAAAAGTTGTAACAAGTGCACCTCAATCGAACCAATTGAATCAAATCAGTGATTGAATCGAATCAATAATTTGAATCAAATCAGTAATTGAATCGAATTGATGATTCGAACCGAATTAGTGATTCGAACCGAACCAGTGATTCGAACCAAACCAGTTTCAAATCTTCTTTGCTTCACTAATCTCCGTTGCTGGGTTTCGATGGGATGACCAGGAGGCTTCGAACGTCTCAGGGTTGGCCAAGAAGCTTCAATCGACGAGGAAGGAGCTTCGTCGGAGCTGGATAGCCGGAGCTCGAGTCTAGGCAACGGGGTTGCAAGGGAAGAGTCTAGGCAGTCGGACTTGGGAGTTTCGATGATTCTGTGCTTACTTCGACGGTGCTGGATGTCGGATTGGAGACTCACTGGCGCTTGGACTGCAGATCGTGTCCAGGCAGCGAGCTGGAGCTTCGACGGTGATGGATGTCGGAGCTCGAGTCCGACCGGAGCTGGAACAAATCAGGAGGTACTTGTCTCTCCGATTGCGTTGACTGCTCGTGTTTGGAGTTGCAATTCTGTGTTTGCAAATCTCAATTTTTTTTTTATTTAATCAATAACTTGAATTAAGAATAAGAAATCTTGAAATTAAAAAATTAAAAAACTTAATGCTTCAAGATTGTCAGGGTTTTAGGTCAAGTAATATGCGGTTGCTTGAAATATTACACCCTAGGTATCTAATTTATAATACCTAGCATGCTGCCCCTAGCTAGCATTTAAATAGGGTTACACTAGGGTTAAATCAGTTAATGGATTCTTACTCATTAGGCCCATTACAAAGGTTCATTATATATTAGAGTTTATATTATAACATATATTAGAGTTATTTAATATACCCAACATCCATCGTGTATGAAAACCCATCTTCACCATCACTTGACGAACATAGTCTCATTCAACTCGATCATAGGCCTTTGACATATCTAACTTAATAACCATATCAAAATCATGAGTCACAAAATCATTATCAGTAATAAGTCGTCCTCTGATGAAAGCACTTTGGTTTTGGCTTATGATATGAGGCAGCACCTTTCGCATTCTTAAAGATAAAATCTTGCTGATAATTTTATAAAATACTAAACACAAACTTATTGGCCTTAACTGAGTCATATTATTCATATTTTGTACCTTTAGGATTAACTGAGTCATATTATTCATATTTTGTACCTTTAGGATTAAAGATATTAAGGTGTGATTAAACTCTTTAAGCAACTTCCCATATTTAAAAAAGTCTTTCACAACATTGCAAACCTTTTGCCCAATAATATGTCAGTATGTTTGAAAAAAACTTCCCAGTTAAGCCATCTGCCCCTGGTGCTTTAAATGAGTGGATAGAGAAAGTTGCATCTTTTATTTCTTTAGAAGTAACCAGTTGAATGAGTAATTGATTCATGCTCGAGGTGATAGAGTGTGACATATCTGCAAGAATCAATTCACTACGAGTATACCTTGCTGAAGTAAATAGAGTTGCTGAAGTAAATAGAGTTTGTAAGAACTCCACTACAATATCATCTATTCCTTCTTTATTTGTTACCCAATCACTATTTGAATTACGAAGCCTCTGTATGATATTGTATGTCCTTCTTTGAATGGTGGATGCATGGAAGAAAGAAGTATTATTATCTCCTTGAAATTGCCGTTGCATATGATATTTTAATAAAAAAACGAGGTAATGCAACTTAATATTTTTCTCTTATTTTTAATTGTTATCATTTAAAAATATTTGTAACCTAGACCATAAAAAAAAATTTTGATATCATTATAATATAATTAAATAGATTAAAACATAAGTACGATTAATTTGTATTAAAATTGATATCATCAATTTTTAGAATCACAAAATTAATATTAGTATTCAGAATTATTAAAAATAATATTTATATTTAATAAAATAATAATAATAATGATTTACGTAGGTTAAAATATCATACGAAAATAAATATTAAAAAAAAATATCAAAATTTTGGCAAAGCTTGAATTGTATTTGCAAAACTAAATTTCTTCAGAAGTGACTCCAAAATCTATATGATCCAATTGAATGTGTAAAATGCACAATGAAATTATATAAGAATTTTCCAAATCTTAAATATTGATTTCAAAAATTAATAAGATGAATATCAACTTACCGCCTAACACTTAAATATTAGAAGATAATTATATTATTTGAGACCAACTCTAATTATATTTTATAAAATTAAAGACAATGGCCAATTAGACTATTTGCCTGCTAAGAGGTTCCAAGTTCGAACCACTTCTTTATAAATGTTATCCAAATTGATGTTTAAATTTATTTTCCACATTATGAATTTATTTCCTCAACTACATTTATCTTAATATTTATCTGTTTATATGAAAAATGCTTGTTTATAATAAGTGTATATATCAATCTAATGAGATAATAATACATAAAATAAAAAAAAAATATTGATATATTTTTACTTGATAAAATAAAAGAAAAAAAAAAGTCACATTAACTAAAATATTTCTTTACTCATTAATTGAGTGTATGAAATGAGTATTTGCACCCAGTATAACAAGAATTTTATAGTAAAATCTATATAAATTAATATTTGATAAATTAATAATATATATTATATAATAATTTTTTTCGGTCTTGATTTGCGTCAATGAATTAAATTAATAATTTTGATAAATTAATAAGATAATATTTTTTTTGAAAATATATACATAATTACACACTCTCATTTATATTATAAATTAATAATTTATTATTAATAATTTACCGTATATATAATATATTATAATACTTTATTAAAATATGAGTCTATTATTTTTTATTTTTTATTGAAATTTAAATATAGTTGGATCTCATTTTTAATTTTTCTTATTGCATCTATAAGTTCTAGGGTTAAATTCTCGAACTGCAATAAAAATTTATAAAGTGTTGTTAATATTTTGAATACATTTTTATCTCTAATTTTGATTAAGTATATTTGATTATTATACATTCACTAACTTTCAAGTGAAATCGGTTAGAAATTTATTGCTGCAAATTTTTTTAGTACATGTATGAAGTTTTTTTACTATATTTATATAATATTTTACGCATTTTTACTATATTTATATAATGTTTTACGCATTTTATCTATCATGGTTGATTTAAGCATTAAGCATCTTATCTATGTTTGACTCTTAAACACTTTATTTTATCTATCATGATTGATTCTTAAACACTTCTTAGATGGAAGCCATTATAACTGTAAAATACATAAAAGATTATTTTCATTTAATTTATATTTAATTTATATTTTTTTCAATATATTTAATTAATATTCATTTCATAACATATATATATATATATATATATATATATATATATATATATATATATATATATATATATATTTATTTTAATTAATTTATATTTAATTTATCATATATTTATTTTTTCAATTTATTTTCTTCGTATTAAATTAATTATAAAATTAATAAAATATAATAATTTTTTAATTAATTAAATATTATTTATTAAATTATAATTATTTTTTTAAATTATTAATTTATCAATTAATTAATATTTTTTTAATTAATAAAATTTACTAATTCTAACATTATTAATTTATAATATATCTTAAAAAATTAAATAAAATAAATAAATAAATTTGAAAAAAATAATAGTAATTAATTAATTAATTATATCTACTTATAAAAATATGATTCACAAATCAAAAGGATCCTTGCAAAACCCTACACACAAAAATGGAGCCTTTTCGAATCTTGCATCTATACTACTACTCCATACTAATAAAACTATAAATACATAATAATTATATAGAAGAACCTCATTATTAACCGTATAAAAACTTAACCACATGTCGAGACATTAACAAATTAACCCCATACCTAATAATAATAATATTTATAATAACCTACAGAAAGATTATTTAAAACCCTAGAAGGAACCTTCACCATTAATATTCCTCTGCAAAGCCAAAGCACATAGAGGATTCTTCATCTCACAAGAAAGTTTTAACACCTCACTAAGATCAACTGGGTTATCGACAACTTCAAACCACTTGAACTGCTGCACCAACTTAGCCACCCATAGGTTCACTGTCACTAGCCCTAAGTTCTTACCAGGGCACACCCTACGCCCAGCCCCAAACGGCGCAAGCCTCAGATCCCCACCTCTCACGTCCATGTTGGCATCCAATAATCTCTCTGGCTTGAATTTTAGTGGGTCCATCCACACCTTTGGGTCGTGTGTGATTGCCCACATGTTCACCATTGCAGTTGTGTTGCAGGGGATAACCATTCCGTTGCTCAGTTGTACGTCTGACGTGGACAACCTGGCCCATGACAACAGTGGGCCAGGTGGGTGTACTCTTAATGTTTCTTTCACTACAGCTTGCAAATATGGTAAATTTGCCACTTCATTATCTGTCAAGTTCCCTCCTTTTGCTGCTTTGGCTATTTCTTTGTAAAGCTTTTCTTGAATATCTGGATGTAACACCAACTCGGCCATCACCCACTCTGTTAACAGAGCTGTGGTATCAGTTCCTCTGAATACCATTTCCTGCAAATTCCAAAGCCAACTGAGTCAAACTCGAGCTCTTTTCAACTCTTTTCCTATAAGGAATTGTCTAAATACTTAGCAAATAACTTTCAACTGTCTCACGACTCCAGTTACTATATCTGTAATTGGAGTCGTTTAGCAGTAGACCTGATGAGGAACTGACTCCAGTACCGTGAAAGCTTAGTATAATAAATAAACAAATAATAAATTTATTAATTAGATTAAACACGTACCCACAAAACAGCAACCATGTCATCTTCATGAAGCTTCTCTTCACCCTCCAAAGAAAGCAAAACATCCACAAAATCACAACTATCCGACTCTTTTCTTGATTCACTTTGTCGGTGATCTTCTATTATGGATCGAACGAGTTTCCTAACTCGGGGAACGAGTTTCAAACAACGTTCATAAATACAAAATGGGTCATAAACGTAATTAAGCCATGGCAAGTAGTCGCACCAATTAAAAGCACTCAACAGTTCAAAACCTTCTCTAACCATGTCTCTAAGCTCCTCAAGTTCCTCGCTATCGTGTGCAGGGTCATACCTCTTACCAAATACACTTCCCATTATGTTATTTAAGGAAGCAAACTGAAGGTGTTTCCTTAAAGAGATACAACCGTTTTGTTCTTGTTCGTTAGCTATATTGTGCAGCATGACAGCGCATTCTAGCTGACGAAGAGTTTCATGAGCAGAGATGCGCCGGGGTGCAAAAAGATGAGAAGAAGCAATTTTTCTTAGCAGCCTCCAGTAGGTGCCATTAGGAGCGAAGCCAATGGCTCGGCTGAACATGAGGCTTCTAGCAGAGAGTTTTATGGGACGGTCAGCAAAGTAGGGAGAAGCCAAGATTTCTTTCGCAGTTTGAGGATCAGAAGCAACAACAACTGGGGTGGAACCAAGGCTAAAAGCCATAAGTTGAGTGTTGGCTGATTTCCAAGCCATGGAAGCTAAAGAACGATGAGCTAAGCCACGGCTCAAAGTGAAGAGACTACCAAGAATAGGTATACCTCTAGGTCCAGAGATGGGGACAAGGCCTCTTTGGTTTCTTCCATATTTCCATGCAATTCCTCCGACAGAAAAAGCCCAAGTGAGAAGAGCAAGAGAGACAAATGCCATAAAAAGAGAAAACAAAATATAGCCATTTAAAAGATTGGTAGAACCAAGAAATGCTGGAAGGGTGAAAACCCACCAGCTTGTGTCTTTAGCAACCAAACCAACTTCCATATCCAAAGAAAGAAAAAGTTCAAGAAACTACAAAGAAAATCAAGAAAGAAAGAAAGAAAGAAAGAAACTAGAGAAATCTTTCTTGAGGGAAGATAAACAAAGAAAAAAAAAACAAAGAAAACTTGAGAAATCTTTTAGGCAAGATCCAAGAAAGAAAAGGGCTATGAGATTTGAGAAAAAGAGTGATTTGTATTGGGGATTATATAGAGGGATTTGATGGGACACAAGTTGTTTTTTTTTTACAAAAAAAAAATTGAAAAAAAAAAAAAAAAAAAAAAAATTATGGGTGGGGGGGGGTTTAAAGGGGGGGGGGGGAGGGGGGAAAGAAGTGTAGAAATTGAAGCAAATTTTATG
>CANXYC010759195.1:0-12250 GCA_948193065.1 Aleurites moluccanus | reverse complement strand
GTGATGTGTTTGAACATTTTGATATGGGTATAAATGTATGTCTATATATTCAAATTTCAACAGGGTACAGTTGATATGGTAAGCTTACATGACTATGGCATATGTATAAATGATATTACAGGGAATTGCTATATGATTGTGATGTATGAACACATTACATGAGTTGATATAGATTATGCATTTTGAGTTGATATAAGTATAAACTGATGTGAGTTGTGTCTGGAGGTTGAAAAGGGGTTTGACATTGATATTAGAAGTGTTTTGTTATGTTTTCTTTTTGGGCAATGTTAATATTACAGGGGAGACTCTGTCCAATTTTCTGTAACTCAAAGTGTTTTAAAAAAATATATTTGTCATAAAATGATTAAATGAAATGAAAGCATGTAACTTAGGTTCTTCTTGGTACTGGTATGCAAATGATTCCCGTGCCCTATGACCATCACAGCCCTATAGTGTGGGTTGTGACATCTGTTCCCCTGCGATACTAGCCACTGACTAGCTCTGTATAGGCCTATAGCCACTCTTTACAAGCCTACTCTGGGAGCTTTGTCCTCCCCCTGCTCTCATCTGTCCACCTTGACCTTTGCTATTACCCCTTCTTCTCTGTATTTCAACTCCATCTGAGTAGCCTTATCAATGATCTTGGTCAAGGATGTAAAATCTACTGATAGGAGGGAATTATGAAAAGAGGCATGCAGTCCCCATCTAAACCTATTAATCTCAGTAGCTTCATTAGGCACAATCTACCGAGCAAACTTCACTAGCCTCAGAAATTCCTTTGCATCCTCTGGTACAGTCATATTGCCCTGCTCTAGCCTCTCAAACTGTATCATCCTCCTATCTTTTTCCCCCTCAGTAAGGAACTCATCAATCATAGAATGCTTGAATTCTGCCCAAGTAGGCGGATCATCACCATACAACCGAATCTCTATGTGCCTCTCAAACCAATCCCAAGCTCTGTCTATCAATAATAACCCTACCAGCTCAATAGTTTGAGCCTCTGAATAGGGTAATCTCCGGATTACCTTCTCAACCTGTGATAAAAATCCAGTAGGCTCATCTCCCTACTCACCTTTAAACTCAAGCAATCCCAGCTTCAGAAAATTATACACTGAGATGCCTCCTTCATCAAGTCTCCTCCTAGCCTCTTTGTGTGCAACTGGCTCTAGAGGTAGGGGCAACTACTGGTGGTGGTGGCATTGGAGCAGGCATAGGCTCTTGCCTCATTCTTCTCAACTCAACTAACTCTCTCCTCAACTATTCATTTTCTCTCATCAGCTCTTCATACATTGCCTCAATATTTTCTTCTACTACCTCCTCTTCTAGATCCACTCTTCGTCTCATTGGTGGCGGCTCCACATCCTCAAATTGTTTTGGAGCTAGCTGAGACTCAACCTCAGCCTCTAATCTCCTTTCAGGACAAGGAGGACCCTGCCTCACTAGCTCTAATAGAAAAACACCTCGTCCTCGTCCTCTAGGACGCCCCTTAGGTGGCATTTTACTATAACAAAGACAAATGAGCAATTAATAATTAGAGATACGAAGATAAACAAATATAACAGATAAGTGACACTTGACGATTTAGAAATTCCTATTGCTCCATGATTTTCCTATACTTAATATCTTATATGTTCTTAATTAAGTTTTCTATTATATAAGTTATTTCTTTGCTCTGATACCACCTCTATCACATCCCCCTCTTTAGGGAATGCGACGATCCTAGGATATAGGTAAGCGTAAGACCCCCTCAACCCATAGAACCCAAAGCATTTATTTTTACAGAAATTTCGCCATAACTTCCCCGAATATTCATACTTAAACCCGAGACTTATGTCCCTCTCTTTTATTATATCAATTACACAACCTGCAGAAGAAATGACACTTCTATTCATCCATCCTTATTCCCTGAATCCACCACAATTCAAGTAACAATCATAACACTTCACCATTCCTCAAAACATAATCATATATCATATATCATAATGTATTTTTTTTTTACACTGAGTTAGAACTATTTATAATTTACATATAACAAATTACCTATACTAACATCTTTAGCCATGGAGCACTAATTAAACATAAATCATAGAAAGGACTATACATAAACTATAGGGTTTCCCAGCACCGGAGAAGAACGTGACTAGAAACGTTGCTATCTACTGAAACCTGAAAAATTATAAACCACTAAAATGTGAGATTATACTCAATGAATAAAAAGAACCAAAATAGATTTCCTTCTTTACTCAACATAAACAACAGGGGTGATCACATGGCTCCCCCTCATCTTTGTCTTTTCCTTTCCTCTTGGAAGCTATAACACATAAAGGTTTAATTTAGAGTTCCATTTATACTTAACTTGCATGAAATAAACTTGATAAACACATTGCCTTAAAACCCTTTTATTCTTTTATATTTTCTTTATGCTTTTCATTTCTGGCAGCTCTGTCTTCTTTTAACATATTTTGAGTTTTACTAACTCAATTGCTCTGATTCTTCTTTATAATAAAACTAGACATATAAAACTCTAACATATCCAAAACTTAAGTTATTTTGAGTTTTAAAAAATTTATAATGAATTTCCAAACTTCACCCTGTAATTCTACCAACTACCCTGTAGAACCTATCCGGTAGGCTCCACTATTTCTTATGCAACTTATTTTATACATATCCAAAACCCATCCTGTTTTCACAAGATTTTATCTAAGATGTAAAGGAACAATTTTCATGTTTTGAGGTTGTTCTAATTCAGAAATTAAGATTTTCAAATTTAGATATTTTAGGACTGCATATTTCTGAGTCTGATTCTGAATCCGATTCTGAGTCAGTAGCACTTAGGAACCCATATCTCCTAGGTTTATTAATATTTTGCAGAGAATTTTCAGAGACATTTAGTTAAGATATAAAGCTACAAATTTTATGTTTTGAGAATTTTCATTTGATCAATTTAAGGTCACGTAATGGTTGCTTAAAATTTCTGCTTAGGCTCAGGATTTTTGCTCTTTTATGAATTTCAGACTTTCTCTACTTCCTTTATGTTTCTTTAACTTCTATTAATTTATTCACTTAAAAATTTCAGCATATTAGAATATTCTTAAAACCCTAATCTAGCTTCCTATTAAATCATTTAGGCAAGTATTCATATTTGCTACTTAAACATAGGAAAAAGCTAAGGAAGATGAAGTAGTTAACTTACTTTATTAGCTTTCTTTGTTCTTCTTTGCTCTCTATCACCAAAACCAACACTTGATCTTTATTTTCCCATCATTTAACTTCATAAATCTTCCATTTCCATCACCATATCATGCTGAAATTTCAGCCACATTATTTGAATAAAAGAAAGAAGTGATTTGCTAGCTTAAAAATTGAAAGAACTTTGGAGGAAGCAACAAATTAAGGTTTGGCCACCAAGGGAGTACTTGGGCAGATTTTTTATTCCATTTCTTTTTATATAGAAATAATTCATTTCCTTTAGCCAATAGGAAATTAGTTAATTTAATTACTTAGAAGATAATTGATGGATTTATGACATAAGCATAGTGATGTAATAAATCCATTTTTAACAAATTCATTTTTTTTTCTTGTGGTCACAAATTAATCACTTGGCAATTATTTTAATTGAATATGAAAACTTGGCTATAATTCTTCAATGACTGACCCCACCATTCTAAGCCACCATTGTTGACTTTTCTTGTGTTTTAATTAAGTTTAATTAAGCTAATTAATCATAATTTAGCTAATTAAGTCATTTATGCATTTTCACTTATGTTTAGTTCATTTCCATTTCATTTGTAGGTACCCTAGGTTGATTTAAATGTCTTGAACATATTTTTATTTTAGCTGTTAATCTCTTAGGTTGATCTAGGAAAAAGAATTTCTCAATTTGGATTTTTCTACAATTTATTAAAAATCTTTGAATGAAAGGTGTTCAAATGAATTTTCTTTGAAAATTTGATCTGATTTCATTTATTCTTCATCTAATTGTTCCCTTTTCATTGTCTAATAAAATTTCTTAGATTGTCTTAGGGTTCTATTTGAGTTTTCTCTAATTGCATTTAGCACATGCGTGCCTTAAAAATTTTAAAAAAATTCCTACTCGATTTGAGCTTCAAAACTCAATCTAACAATTGCACTTGCATTGCGTTTCGGGTTATTACATTTACCCCCTGATATGAGTATGAAATTTCTAAATCAACCGGACTGTTATTTCTCTGGGCGGTGTAATTAACACTAATATTTTCCTAAACAGTGTCACAAAAGTGATCTGATTGAAGTTCAAAAATTCATGAGTGTTACACTCTACCATTCTTTGTATATTTCAGTAATTAATTTAGTTTATTCATACTTAAATTAATACTATATCAATTACTATAATCCATTATATCCATCTACTGTATTGTCTCACTATCTGTTGTTCTATCTGCTACGGTGTTACAATATATATAATAATAATAATAATAATAATAATAATTAACTAATTATTTTTTAATAACTAATGATTTTGGATTTATAAATTGAATTTTAGAAAAAAAAATCTTATTTGAATTTATGAAAATTAAAGAAAGTTTAAATTAGAAAAATATTTTCACTTAAAAGAATTAAAAAATAATTTCATAAAAAATTAAAAAAAATTAAACAAGTATTAGTGAAAATAATTGAAAAATATTTTGATAAAAAATTAAAAGAATATTGAAATATAAAAAAAAAATAATTAAAAGAATGAGAAGGAAAAAATATAAATGAGCTAAAAATCACTAGACTTTAATTATTATTTTTTAATATGGTCACTAAATTTTGATATTTTTTTAAAATGATTACTAAAATTTAGTTGATGTGGCATGATAATGTGGCAGTTTCATTTATGTGGTAGCTTTCGTTGCATGCTGATTTGTTGGGTCTTGTACACGTGGCATGCCATGTGTACAATCCGGTCAAAAATCCATCCAATGATCATCGGATGAAACCATTTTGAAAGAGTTGTAACTAAATCACAAGAACTTGAAACTATCCCTAAAATTTGGTGATTTTTTGAATCAATTACCTGTAGTTTATGTTTTATTATTGTTATTTTCTAATCTATTAATAATGAAGCAAAATAAGAGCCACATAATCTATTCACTACTAGGAAAAATATTGCTTGTTTGAAATATTTGTATTAATTAGAGGTGATAAATTTTTACTCAACTCATAAATTTTATCTGAACTAATCCAATCAAATTTTAGTAGTGAACACTCCCAAATTTTTTTGTTAATAATAAAATAACATGATTTTGTAAAATAATAAACTTAAAAGAAATTCTATCAATACTTGTTAGTTCAA
Organism: Aleurites moluccanus; assembly: GCA_948193065.1. Classification (NCBI taxonomy): domain Eukaryota; kingdom Viridiplantae; phylum Streptophyta; class Magnoliopsida; order Malpighiales; family Euphorbiaceae; genus Aleurites; species Aleurites moluccanus. Next base: position 6,933 of record CANXYC010759195.1, on the reverse strand, counting down.
ATGGTAAGAAATTTGTTCTCTTTACTCAAAGTTTTGAGTTCAAACCTCGTGAATGAAAAAATAAATATTGGAAAATTTTATCACTTTAATAAATTCAAAGGATTTGAATAATATGTGGTCATAAAAAAATCCTAATGTTCTGAACAAATACATTGTACTGATTTCAACAACCCAAAATCAAAATCTAAGAACCAACTGAGATTTCTCTTAATGGTCAAACGGCATAATGATAGATTGATCATGTGAGAGGGAATTAAATATGCTAAGCTTGATGAGCATGAAAGTGATAAAGGATTAATGGAATTGTATATTTTGGAAACTAGACTCTGTATTTATAAATTTAACTATAATTATTGAAACAAGACATGGTAATTAAGGAACTTAGATTAACGTTTGCTTCAACAAATCCTAAAATTTGCAGCCTCTTAAATACTCTTATTTCAAATATATCAGTGTGAAATTTCAAATATATAGAAATAATTGAAATACGTAAGATGGCCCCTTAATATGTATAGAAATGATTAGCCGAGTAACTTTTTTTTTCTACAATTCCTGTGCATTGATTCGTCTGCTTTATGAAACTACCTAATGCAGATGAAGTGAATATTCTAATTAATTATTTAATGAGATGAAGTGAATATACTAATTAATTATTTATAAATATATATAATACGTAACACGCTAATATATTATATTGATATTGATTAATTGATAATTTAATATTCTGGACTAAATTCACTTAACAATTATTTGGTATTAAAGTTGAATTCACAGTTACGTCCGGTCTCTACGTGTTAACTTATGGGTAATATAATTATATTTTTATCATTGCTAAGAGATCATATTAATTTGTTTATATATTTTGCGATGTTGATGAATTTTTATACTTTATTTTACTATTCCATATACCTGTGTGTATGTGAACCTCAATTTATCTTTAGGAAATGACATCTGGAAAATTTGAAATGGCATTTGCAGGTAGTTAAAAAACCAGCCAACTAAATTGGTTCCATCAGGGCACTTTAACTCATCACAAATCTCTTTAACAATGTCTACAAATATATAGGGTAAGTAAAAATGTTGTCCAATAATGGACATAAATCAATACATTTATATTTATCAAGGATTTAATTAACAATGTCTACATAATCAAGAAACTTAATAATAATACAATTTCTTAGGGAAGATTCAAGGAAACAATATACAAAAACAACAAGTAAAGAAACGTATATGTTACTCACCCCAAAATTTCAATATATCCAACCACCTAGCACAAACTAAAAGAGTGGTCTTCCACTTCCTTGTCTTTTCCTTTATCTCTCTTTTGTACAGCTATAACAAACATAAATCTCAATTTAGAAACCTAATTACATTACAATACAACAAGCAAACCTAAATTCTAAATAACATTCAGAAACCCTGAAATTTCTACCCGAATATACCATGATATTTCACTTATAACTCATTATGTGTAGATCCAAATGCTACTCTATTTTCACTGAATTTTATCTAAGACATAATGACACATTTCTCATTTTTTGACTTTCTCCTTATTCAGAACCTAAGATCCTCATATTTACCAATTTCAGAAGGGTTACACTTCTGAAATCCCTAATCCAAGCCAGTCTGTCTCAGGGGTCCATAGTTAACAATACATTGAGAAATTGATAAAAATTATAAGGTACTAAATATTTCTAACATGTATATATACAACTTTCATGTTTTAAATATTGTCAAATTCCTAAATTAATGACCTCAAAAATTAGATCCAACTTTCTATTGAGTCTCAGGAATTTCACAGAAATGAAACCCTATCCGAGTCAGTCATATTTAGAGACTCATATCTCCCAACACAGAAGGATTCAGTCAACACTTTCTGAAGAACATATATTATAAACATACACAGTTACAACTTTTGTGTTTTGCATATTTTCAAATTCTAGCTCTAAGGACACAAAAATGGAGCCCAAAATTTCTGCCAAGTCACAGGAAATTCCTGAGACAAAAAATTTCAGAATTTCCAATCACTTTCTCTACTTTAAACATATCACCCAATCATTTAATCATTCAAATAACTCATCAAAAATGAATTTCAAAACTTGTTAAGAAATTTACCTTGGAGAAAAATTACACCAAATCTCTATCTAAGCCCAAATAATTTAATTAGAGGTTGGGGAAAGAATTATTTGTGAAGGAATTTATGCTAAATCATGTGATTTTAGGAAACTAGGAAGAAGAAATTTCTATGGAGAAGAGCATGAAAATTTCGGCCATGGGAGAAGAAATTGAAGAAGATGGTGGCTTCTTATCATATTTATCTATATATATAACAAATGGACCAATAGAAAAATTAGAGAAAAGTAATTAAGGAAAAGAAATAAAGAAAAAGAATCAAAGAAAATAAAATCATTTTGAATTATATAAATAATTATATATATATATATATAATTATTTAGCCACTTTTGTTGACTTTTAGGCTCTTAAGTATTTTCAATTTACTTTGCTATAATTTTAATATTCTAGCATTTTCAACTATATTCATATTGTCCATTCGATTCGATTTAATTCTCATTTAAATTCTATAATTCACTCTAATGTGTATTTTCCATTGTCCCTGATAAATTTTTAGTTATTGCTCCCTGGAGAATTTTAAAAAAATCCTACCTGATTTGGTTTTTCCACTATAATCGTTCGGGTTATTACAATGACATGTGGATTAAGTGAATGAAAATTATATTTTATTGTTAAGAAAATATAATAATAATTTTTCTAATAAAGAACAACTTTTGTTAAAAATTGAAAATGCAATTAAATATATAATTTGCATCCTTTTTAAAAATATTTAAAATATATGTTTAAAAAGATTAGGAGTATATGTATTTTAGTCAAATTAAATTATCAAAAAGATTATAAGAATGTTATGATCGAACTATTGGCGAACCTATTCACGAGCATGTTTACCAATTTATAATGGAGCTGTTCATGAATTTATTCGAGTCAAGTTTAGCATACTCAAACTTGGCTCATTTATGTATCGAGTCTTGAAGTAAAATTAAAACTTGATTCATTTATAAAGTGAATCGAATGTAAACAAGTTTTTATCAAGCTGAAAACTGAGTCGCTCACGAACAGTTTCACTCATTTGCAACTCTAACACGACTAAAATAATAATAAAAAAATTAATATGTTAGCTCAGGCAATAAGAAATTAGTATGATAATTTATCAGTGATAAAAATATTAAAATTTAAAAATTTCATATTCAATTTGTCAAAATTATAAATTTATACAAAAATTATAAATTTGGTAAAAATTTATGAATATTTTTATAATTAACACTAAATAATAGATAAGGATTAAATATTAAATATATATAAATAAAATACTTTTTTTTTTCATATAAGTTTAAAAACACTGCATGCACAACCATATGTCTAGCATTTTACTATATAAATAATTAAATTACTAGCATATTTTTTAAAAATTCATCCACACTAGTGTATTGATAGTCAACATACGATTTATCAATATTTTAATTAATAAAATTTTAATACCAAAAGAATAAAAACAAACTAAAAACAAATAATTTATTTTATTTCTAAATCAAATATTTATTTCTATTTTAATATATTTTATCTATTAGGTCATGTTAATATATTTTATTCCAAAGACAATGTAACACCCTAAAATTTTTCTTCATTTAAGCATACGTCATACGTGAACAATTAGACAAGTTGCGAAAAATTGACACCAACAGTTAAGCAGACATTTCGGTGCTTCAATTTTCAAACGAGTTTGGAAGTGCATACATTTAAATACACTATTAGAATCATAAGCTACAGGAATATAAAAAATATTATTTTAGAATTAAAGTGGGACAAAAAGGTGAATAATTATAAATTATGGGGTCAAAACTTGAATACTTATAGTATCGGAGGGAAAACCTAATTACCGAAAGTTTAACTAATATATAAACCATTCTTTCTCATTTCCTTCTTCATTTTTCCATCACCTCCTCTCTTCCTCTCTTTCATCCGTGTATTCCCCTCCCATTTCTATCAAAAGCTTTAAAAAATTTCAAAGGGAAAATCAAAGAAAAACCAAAACAAACATTAAAGTCAAACTAATTCAATCAAAAGCACATCAAATTTCAACAAAATTTTAAAGGAAGCTTGAACTAATTTTATAAAGAAGAGTTAGGGTTTCCATCCAAATAAGGTAAAATTGTTTATTTGCTTTCTTTTTTAATCTTTAAGTTATATAGTAGTAATTGTTAAGAAATTTCAATGTTTAAGACATGTTAAGGCTGAAATTTATACTTGAATTTTTATAGCCTTAAAGAATGATTTTGAAAAAGTGTAAAATATTAAAAGTGTTATATTATATGTAAACTAGATGGTTGTAAAATAGTTTTTCAATTAAATAAATAAATTGTGAGATGCAACCAAGAAAATAGTACTTGCCCAGATTGACACTTATACAAGAATATAGTAAACTTCAAATATTCGCCAAATATTGTACCGAGCATATATTAAACTAAATTTTGAATATATTGTAGCATCATATGTCAAGTTTAATAAGAAAAAAGAATTGAAATAATTGGATACTTGTAGCTAGAGATATATATAATTGAATCAAGGATGCCATAGAGTGATTTTGTATAAGATAAAATAATATAACTATTGTAATTAATTTAATTCATGGCGAAAATGACATTTTTTTGGATGAAATTTAATATGAAACTTAGTACATATATTAACTAGGTCTCATAAAATTTTTAGATCAATATGATATTATTTGCTATCGTAATGATTAGTTTATTGCATACTCCTCAAACTGTCCAACAAAATGAGTGAGCCTAATTTGACAACTTGGAATTTTGAGGAGTTTTTGATTGAACTGACAGTTTAGGCGAGTCTTATATAGATTGCTATGAATGCCTAGTACCATATTTGAAATTAAGAAATCATTTGTACATTTTTGTCAAAGTGACCGAACCATTATGATGAATGCCCTTTGGAATTTTGAAGATTTTCAAGTCTTAATTTGATCCATTGTTTTGAGTTGATACTTGATTTGAAATTTCCCTTGAATTGAGTTGAGTATTGACTTGAAATGTGAAAACCTATACTTTATTGAACTTGCCCTTAAACCCTACCAAATTAGTGTTAAAGTGATGCACACCAAGTGTTCGATGAAATGTTCTTTACATTTTCATCACACCTACCAAATTGCTATTAGTTTCACCAGTGTGGGTGAGTAGCAATCTCACCAGTGCAAATGTACCCTTTGTACTTGATCCAAATTTGAGTTTAATGGTATTTGGCCTTTGACTTGTTAATCCTATTACTTATTTATTGATCCATATTGACATTGATTGAGTAAAGAAAAGATATTGAGTTTATTGGTTATGTGATTGCACATTATTATTTTCATTGGCCATTTGGTATCTTATTTGAGTTCTTTGTACCTATTTTTATGTTGATATGACACAATTACCTATCTAATGGGGTAGTGAGAGGAAATATATCGGCATTTTATACAATGACTATTTCAACCCTTGCTAGGAAGGGGTATTGTCCAACCTATAAGGTTTGATCCACCTTATATACTATATGATGAGATTGTAAAGCTACATATTTACGAGACCCTTTATATCTATTATATTTATATGCTATAAGTTTCCATTGATTTATTGATTCTTGTCACGATTCGGTTTTCGAATTACGACGGTCCTAGAGCACAGGAGATGCCAATGGCGACCGGCACTCGTAGAACCCAGTATCACATGCACAATCTATAAATTATAATATATTATCCATTCTGTTATTCTATAATTCATTCTATGATTTACTGCAATTGGTTGTAATGATCAATACATCATATCATATAACCATCATATATCTCATAATAACATTATAAACATATATACATGTTCATTTCCTAGCTAACCCATACATACTCCATGGAGCAGCTAGATTATGAACATCAAAATAATAATACAAATCAGAATATATACATCACTACTGCTGGCAGAAATCCCGGATGACAGACGACAGGATTCTGCACTCTACTCCTCTCCTAAAATGGGTAAACAAAGAAAAGGTGAGTATATAAGATACTCAGTGAATCTATATGCATCATCAAATAAACAGTTAGTAATAATGGAGCAATGGTGCCAATAGAATAGATAACAGTATACATAATCAATATAAGGTTACAAAATAGCCAAGGAATAAAACATAGGCTCGGTGTCATATGGAAAGACAGATAAAGGGATGGATTGTATGAAATCATACAATCTCCAGTAATCAGTATGGACCATATGTGAACATATAGGTCTCCAGTAACATATCAATATCAATGAGCGTAAGACTGATCAGGTCTTATGGCCAGGACCATAACCCCTCCTAGCTAGGGCATTAGTAATACAATGTGCATATCGCCGATAGTATTTTCCCACTACCCTGTTGGGTCGGTAGCTCTGTCAAGCCACATTAGGATCAATATCAAGAAACAACATATCAATAGATATCATTATGCAATAATGGCATCCTCCATATCAATAAGCTCAATATCAATCAATCAATTATCCATAAGATCAATGGCAATGCTATAGGTGACATATAATCAATGACAAATGGTTTGGCAATTAAGAATGACATGGAATAAAAGTTGGCTCGGCAAAGGAAAAATGGTAAGCCAATTGGCATGCCAATGTCGCTGGTGACAATGGCATTCAATTGGTAGGCCTATGGAATGCAAACAATAGGCCAAAGACAAAATGAACTAGGCATTTCATCAAACACATGGTGGGCATACAATGGCAAGCCAATAGGTTAGGTTAGGGTGCAAAATTGACTTGCCCAACTCAACCAACAACAAGCCACATTTGCAATTATAACATAGGCATCAAGGAAACAATATTAAACAAC
>CANXYC010759106.1:0-10938 GCA_948193065.1 Aleurites moluccanus | reverse complement strand
AAAGGAATTAGAAGGACTATGAGGTATCGTTTTGAAGCTTAGGATGGGACTAGATGATTGGGCCAAGTGGTGGCCCAAATGGATTTCTGGTTTTCATTTTATAGGCAATTGAATTACAGGTCAGTTTAAGTGTTTGCGGTGGATATTTCTACGGGCCAATTGGTACTTTGGTCACTTTTGGCTAACAAACTGCATATGCAATATATATAATATATGAAATGATATAATACATGCAAATAATGCATAATTATGCTAAAGAACTCACCAAAGGCACTAAAAATAGATTACTCCCAAAATCCAGCCTCTGAGCTCTACTCAGCTCGCCGATCCGTACTCTGAGCAAGAGTTTTCGACAGATCTCCTATTAACACACATAACACTCTGATAAGCCATAAACCAACATAAAACATACCAATTACATCAAAGTCACTTCGCCAAAGCCACTTCGCCAATCCCACTTCGAATGTCCACTTTGCATATGCCGCCTTGCATATGCCACCTCGCCAAACTCTCCTCGCCTATTTCCACCTTGCATATGCCGCCTCGGCAATGCCTCTTCGCCAAACTCTCCTCGCCTATTTCCATCTCTCATATGCCACCTCGGCAATGCCTCTTCGCCAATTGCCACTTCGGCAATCCCACTTTGTCAATTCTCCTCCTCGCAAATTCGCCTGCTTACATTGCCAGCTCGCAAATTCCACCTCGCATTTTCCGGTTTGCAATGCCACTTCGCGTTGCCGGCTCGCAAATGCCAGATTCTGCCGAGCTAGAACCCTTCCTCGACAACTCATATTAAATCAGCTCGCAAATGAACTACAAATATCAAAACTCCCTAATTCTTTTTGTCACTTAAAATAGACACTCAGGGATCCAACATATCCAAATTTCAAATCAAAAGGATATCTACACAAACCATGGTGAATTTCTAAAATTCACCCTGACTTTACTGCCTAAAATTATCTGAATAGGTCTGATTAATTTCACTCTCAACTGATCTATACTTATCCAATTCCCCTAAAATTTTACAAAATATAACATAACACATAAAGGAACATTTATCATGTTTATACTTTTAGCTAATTCAGCCTCAATCATTCCCAGAAAAATTAAATATTCTTAGATTCTTGAAGAAAATAATGAACCAGACAGGCCCTGGTCAAGGAGGTATATCTCTTTGCACACATAGAATTTTACAAAACCGTTTTACAGACTTAAAGACAAGGTATAAATCTACAATTCTTATGTTTTATACCTTATCAAATTATTCCTTTAAAATTATGAAATTAGCCTTACAAAATCCTCCCTGCACACAGAATTATGGATTCCTCAAAACATTTCTATATCCTCAATTAATTCAACAAACATACAATTAATAAAATAAAAAAAAATGATAGGTATTACACTTTCACCATGACTTTTTACTTTCATCCCTTTTTGGAAGAGGCATGAATTGGGACACTTAGAGTCCAATAAAATCATGTATTTACTTATGTTTTAAAGGAAGAGAACATATAGTTTTTAGATAGTTTAGATAGTTTTTGTTTTGCTTTGAGGTTAGTTATTTGAATTGCAATGAAGTTTTAATTTTATCAACTATCTTTTTTTATATGTATTGAAAGATTTAATCTTAATTGAGTTCTTAATTTTGTTGTGTATGTTTGATCACCATATATAACTTGTTAATCAAATTATTCACAACGAGAGTTGGGATAATTTGGTGGAAATGCAATTGAAGTTACTTAGGGGATAGAAAAATACTTGGAGACAAGCAATCCTCCCTAAGGGGTTAAAGAAATAACATGAAACTTGATAATTTTGTTCTATCTCTATAATGACACGAGAATACTTATAGACTCTAGATCAAAATACTTTTAATTGACAATGAGAATTGCTTTTAAGAACATTAGGTCATTTTCTCCAATCTTTGCATGCATATAACTTTTTTAGATAGAATTAATTCTGATTTATAATTCTAATAACTATCTTTAATTATTCATTAATTTGGATTATAAATATTGAATTTAGTATAAAAGCTAATCTCTTATTAATATTACTTGACTATCCATCTTAGTATCTATTCGGTTAATACAAAATTCTCCAAAATTCCCTGAGTTCGACATCCCACTCACTCTATACTAAGTCCTAAGGACTAGGGTATACAAATAATCCCGCATCAGATAGTTACATTAACAGATGACTTCAAATGATGAGACGAAAATCCTATACTCCATGGTACACTTATTAATTCATTGATACCTATGACACATATTCTAAACTATTAGCTCTGATACCACTTCTGTCAGGACCCACTTTTGGGTCACGACTATCCTAGGGCACGGGTAGACTTAAGGTCATCGAAAATCCGTAGAACCATGAACAATCCATTTATCAATTATTCAATCAATATTAATTCATCAATCAATACTTAAATCCCATTTATTACTTATAAATTTTACAGAAAATTTGCCAGAGTTTCCTTTGTAATTTTAATGCTATTCTAGACCCAAAATCGGGTCTCTCAAAAATTATACAGCCTGCACTAAAAAACATTATTTTACACTCCCAATAATTTGCCAACTTTATACCCTCAACTTTACAGTTCAACAGTCATACATAGCACTTCTAAATCTTTTTCAAAGCATGTAAATTTCATTTTATGATTTACCTCTGTCATTATCTATATCACTTTATTATCATCGACATTTTCACTCATTATGCATTACACATTACATTTTGAATGTCACTGTAACATTAAATATTACACTGTTCATACATCATTATAACACTCAATCATCCAATTATACACAGTACCATGGAGCTATAAGAATTGTCACTAATGACCTTTAATAAATACAATTCTACTTCGATGTGTTTGACATCCCAAGTCGGAAAAGAAATTGACTTGGAATCAGCTTCCTCTAACACATCCCTGTAAAACTTATAAACCACTAATTTGGTGAGTATAAAATACTCAGTGAGCATTTATACATGATTAAATAGGTGATATAAGCATATGATAACAAAGGATAACAATGGTAGTCCAGTATCAATAAATACAATGAAGAATATCAGTATATTCAATTAACATGTCAAGGTTAATTAATTTGCATGCCAAATATCTTTGGAAGTTTGGAACAGGTAACAATTAAATCGATAAAAGAATGGTCATCAATGGTAAGCAATAAGATATATGATTGGAATCATTGAATAGATAAACAATACTCGTATCATGTAGATAAGATAGATAAAGGGCCCTGAAACATGTAGAATATGTGTAATCACACAATCAATCTCATATCAGTATTAGTAAGCATAAGACTGATTAGATCTTATGGCTAGGACCAGTAACTCTTCCTAGCTAGGGCATCAGTAAACAATATGCACATTGCCGATAGTATGTACCCAATACCCTGTCGGAGAGGCAGCTCTATCAAATCCACATGTAAATAGGCCAATGAAAATCAATAATAATATTAAGTATGCATTAAGAACATTTTGGTATAATGACTTTCGATACACGGGTTTACTTATGAATCAGTACACAAAAGGCACTTCAATATCAATAGCAATTAATTATTATGGATAAATTTCAATCTTTTGGAAGATTAAAGAATTATCAATAATAACAAGTGGCATTTAATCAAGAAGGAAACATACTCATTGGGTCAACAAATCAAAACATGAGTATGCATAATGATGTATACATTACTCACCTTAGCTTATAACTTAAACATTTCCCTTTCCCTTTATCCTTGATTCTTTGATTTATCTCTTTTGGTACCCATCACGTCTCTTATTCATTCTCAACTCTACATATCCAATTAATTTCCATTTAGATACTAGTTAACATAAAATTTCATTACTTATACTTATATTAAAGAAAATTACTCAAATTTCCAAGTTACTAGGATTTTTCTGTGCAACATTCTTTACTGGCAGCCTGTATTCTATTGCTCATATCTCTCACTACAATTATCCAATTGCTTCAATTATTATTCATAATTAAACTTAACATATAAGGTTCTAACATGTCCAAATTTCACATTAAACTCGTTACTAAAAAATTTATGGTGTTGATTTAAACTTACTGCTACAACCAGTCCTGCTGTCTGCATTCTGCCTACAAATCTTATTCTGGAATATATAGTTCCTTTGTAAATAACTCAATAAATACTTAACCAATTTCTGTAATTAATTTTCCTATTTAAAATAGACACATAAAATTATAACATATTAAAATTTCAGAATTTTTGGATCACTGTACAATTATTAGTGAATTTCCAAAATTAAATTACTGCCCTGAAATCTCTATCCAGACATGCCCTATTTCTATACCTATAATTAATTCCGTACTCATCCAATTGCAAAAAAAATTTATAGAAATTTATATCACACATAAATGATCATCTTTAATTTTTATCAGTTTCTCTAATTCAAACTTTAAGGTCCTCAAATTAATAGAATTATGTAACCTATGTTCTGTTAAATAGTCATTCCGGGCAGACTATACTTATAATCTAATATCTCATAAAACACAATTCTAATTGTAAAAACCTTTTACATACTTATATATAAGACATATATGAACACTTTTTATGTTGAACATATCTTCTAATTCTGTCTCTATCAGTCTGTACAAATAAAACACAGTAGTATGTTCTAGAAAACCTAATTCCAGATCAGTCACAGTTTTTACTCAATAACTCTTTCCTCACTTCAAATTTTTCAAATTACTTTTACAAAAATTTAATTAACGTATTTATCTACAACTTTAATGTTTTAACCATCCTTAAATTAAGTCATTAATATTTTGGAATAACAGCTATAATTTACTGCCTTAAAATAGAATTCAGAAACTATATTAACCCTAACTCATTCTTTGCATTTTTAACTTAATTACCTCAATTATTTGCCAAATCAAACCATATAACTCTTAAATTAAACTAAAAACTGAAGTTTAGGAGATTTTACCTTGAATTAAATACCTAAATTTCATCCTCTCTTGTTTTCCCTAAAACAGTATTGATATCCATCTTCATCCTCATATATTTCTTCCATTCTTCTTCTTCCTTACATAAATTTTCCTTATCTTATTAATGGTTTCTATGGAAGGGTTAAGAAAATATTTTGGAAGCCTTGTTAGTCTATAATCCGGCCATGCTTTCTCAAATTTGTCCAACTTATCAATTTATATACTAAAATCAATTTTAAAGTCAAAATAGAAAAGTTTAGATATGGTCCACTTTTACACTTTAGATGGAATGATAGAAAAATCTTAACAAAAATCTTTATGCCTCAAATCATGGCCGGCCACTACCTTGAATATTCTAGAATTTTGGTGTAAATGGGCGGGTCCCACAACTTTGAATAATTACACTTTGGTCCAAAATTTTTCTTAGTTGCATTTTGACCCCAAAACTTTCTGTAATTTATTCTGTCAAGTGTGGGGAGTGAAATACCTTATTTTAAGTTGTTCTATCATTTAAAAATAGTTATGGGTCATTTCTGAACTCCAGACAGTGGAATTCTAAAATTGTCCCCAAAGTTGCCTTTATTTACAATTTTGCCAATACTTTTATTTTCAGTATTCCAAAATATTTTTCAACTCTTTCTTTTCACCATAATTTCACATAAAATTAACTTATTTAATCCCCCTAGGTTTGGGTCAAAAATTCTTAAATTAGCCGGATTGCTATTTTCTTGGCAGTGTTTTCGACACCGATGATTTCCGAAAAAGTTTTGCATTTGCTTTTTAACTGTGTTTCTAAAATTATTTCCCATCATTTCAATGCTTTTAAACCATAAACTGAGAATCAATTCCTGCATACAAGATGGGGCTTCCTAGGGTATTACAAGAAATATGTAGTTTTCTCGGTATGGTTTGTTATTATCGACGGATTGTGAAGGATTTCTCAAAAATTGCTGCTCTATTGACCAGATTGACTAGGAAACAGGAGAAGTTCTAGTGGACTGATGAGTGTGAAAAGAGTTTTCAGACACTGAAGTCTTGTCTTACGACTGCTCCAGTGTTAGCTTTACCAACAGAGAATGTCAGTTCACTATATAATGTGATGCATCTAGAATTAAACTGAGTTGTGTGCTAATGCAGAATAAGAGATTTATTACCTATACTTCATGACAGTTGAAGACGTATGAGAAGAATTATCCGGCACACAACTTGGAAATAGTTGTAGTAGTTTTTGCATTGAAGATTTGGAGGTATTATTTGTATGAAACTAAATGTGAGATCTATACGGATCACAAAAGCATACAGTATATACTGCAACATAAAGATCTAAATCTGCGGCAACGAAGATGAGTTTAATTGTTAAAGGATTATGATTGTGAGATATTGTATCACTCGGATAAAGCCAATGTTATGGCAGATACTTTGAGCCGAAAGTCAATGGGTAGTCTAGCCCACATTACTGATACAAGAAGGCCATTGATCCGAGAGATGAAAGAACTGATAGATATTGTAAGATCCTGTATTTTTAGAGTATTTGAGAAACATTATAATTATATTATATAGTTGCATGTGTAGTTTAAACTTAGTAAGATGATTTAATTGTGTCCAATTATTTAAGACATAAGAAAATATTTTATATATTTATGGTTATTTCTATTTTTTTAAACATATTTTGATATTATTTTAAGTTAGTTGAAATTATTAATATTTATTTTATTTGTATATATTTAATTTAAAGTTTGAAATATTAAAGTTGATTATTTTGATTTAAATGTAAATATATTTTAATTAATGTAATTTTTAAAGTTTGAATATATAGATATAAGAATTTAAATTAGACTTTTTAATTAATAGAGAAAAATTATACATATATACATAAGAATATTTAATTATTAGTAATTATTTAATAAATCAAAATTAATATTTAGTAATTATCTTGTTAGGGTTAGTAGATTAGTGTTAACTTTTATTTTGTAATTATATGTATATATACCCATATTTTGATGAAGAGGAGAAGAGATTTTTAGATTTTTACCAAACAAAAAGAAAAAAAAAAACACCATGTAAAATAAAACAAAAGAAGATTGATTTCTATTTTGGTGTTGGAGCAAAAAAGTGTACAGTGGGAGATTCTATTGCATGTGAATGTGTACTATATCACAATCAAAGTATTATATTTGATTATTTTCTCATTTGAAAATCTCTAAGGAGAATAACATATTTTAAGATCATTTGGTATTTTACTTAAGGTATGTGCAAATAATTATTTTATGGTAATTTAGTTTATTTTTAATTGAATTTAAAAGATTAAGAATGAGAATTGAAGATATTATTGAGTATAATTTTATAGGATGAAATTAGGTTATGATGCTTGAAGTTTTAAATAGATTTTTATTAATTGAGATTCATATATCAATTGTAACACCCCAGCTTAAAGACTTAGAACTTAAACTTTAAAGGGCAAACCTAAAGGGTTTCTTCTTTGTTTATATGATATGTATTTATGCATGTTTATGCTTCAATTGAATTTTTATGCATGTTTTAGAAAGTTTTATGCATGTAAAAGTGCTTTAAAGGCTGTTAGGAAGAAATCGGGAAAAACTCAATTTTTGGTGAACTGGGGGTAAAATGGTCATTTCACACCCCTTCGAGTTTTATGGAAATAAACATGATATTTGAAGGTATAAAAGAAAATTAGGACATGAAAATGATGTTATTTAATTTATTTAAAGTTTTGTTGGAGAAATAAACCCGATTGAAAATAGTACCCGATAAGCTGTTCAATTGAGGTGTTTGAGGTGCTTCGATTGAACTAAGGGAAAAATGGTCTTTTCCTTTGAGATATGGAATCATATGGTGTATGCAACCTTATGGCATTATTTTAGGCTTGATTAAATCTAACCATTGGATTAAATGATGAAGAAATGGATGGTTAGATGAATAGGTTTCATAATTCATATCATAAGCTCAAAGTATAGGATTACTAGCTTTGGTTTTGGATTTCGTGTACCAAATGTATGTATAAGCCATCTTTGTTGACTTTGATTAACCAATAGTATAAAAGTAAGAATGATGGATCGTTGGATGGCTAGGTTTCAACTTGATAATCATAAGCTTAATATATGGAATCAAACCTTTGATATTTAGGTGGATTTTTCCCACCACTTCACCATTGTCTTCATCCATCACAATTTACCATTCAACATTTTCTCTTTCTTCTCCACCTAGGTTTCAACCACTAATGAACAACACCAAATCTTATGATTTTCTTCCATTTTTCGATAGAAACATATCAATTCCATTAGCCTAAACACAAATATAACCTTAGATTTCAAGGAAAAATTTGTTAAAGCTACGAATTAATCCATTGAAGTTTTTGAAGAATTTTTGGTAAGTTAATAGTTTTGAGATTCTTTTGATTCAAATATGATTATATGATGTTCTTTGATGATTATTGGTGGTTAAAACACATTTTGAATGGTTGAAATGCAAAAAGTTGAATTGAAACCCTAATAGGAAGAACTTGGAATCAAATTGATGTTTTGATGATTCTTTTAGTTTAAATGATGTTCAAATGATGTGTATGATATGAATTTGTGGTCAAATGAAGGAAACAAATCCATTTGGTTAATGTTTTATTTTGGCCGAACCTAATGGTGATGAATATGATGTTTGATTTTGATGTTTAAATGGTTTAAAAGGTTTGAATGATGTATATTTAATGTGTTTAACATGAATTGATGGCTAAATGATGGAAATGAATTCATTTGTAATAAATCATGGTTTGGCTGAATGTGATGATGATGGACAATGCCTTAGTGCTTTGATGTTTAATAGGTTAAAATGAATGAATGTATTGCATTTGGTGTATATGAATGTTATATGATTGAATGGTGTTGAAAAATGGAAGAATGGAATGATTTCCATTAAAGTGATAACATGATGACTTTACTACTTTAAGGTGTTAGGTAAATGCAAATGAGGAAGAAAGGTTTGAATATAGTATAATGGTATAAATGATTGAAATGTATAAGGTTAAATGTGGGAAGGTTGAATGGTATAAGTGATTTGAAAGCATAATTGGGAATTGGTGTATGTTTTGTATGGAATATTGATCTAAGTGTTTGAAAGTTCATAACTTAGCATAATAATGATAAATATGTGTTATGTGAATGATATATGATGATAGAAATGCATTTGATGCATAAAAGATATGAAAAGTGTTAAAAGAGTAATATTTGAGGTTCAATATGTGCTAATGCATGTTAATATGTGTTTTATGCATGCTGATATGCTTTGATATGATGTTAAATGTGATTTGATATGGTTTATAGTGGATATAAGTCTTATAAGACCAATTTGGTTATTATAGGAGAATCGTCCCGAGCTAAGGTTGCGGACAGGGAATCACGGGCTGACTAGGCCTGTTTGGAGTATTACTTGGGAAATTTTGATAGAGGTGAGTCTATATATATGATTGATGCATTATTTATTCATAAGTCATACATTTATGCATATGAAAGGATAACCTTGCTTGAAAACCATTAATGATCCATTTTTTGGCAGATTTGCCAATTTGACCTAAAATAGAGCTTCCGAAATGCCTATAATCGGCACAAACTTTGAATGGCTATAAAAATTATTTTGAAAGGCTTTTTGACCTGAAACCAAGCCCAATTGTCTCTTGTATATATGTATTTGTTATTGGAATGAAGAAAATGCCATGTATATACTGATTTCAAGGCAAACTAGAAAGTGCCAGAAAAATGAGAAACGAACCCGTAATTTGGGAGCCAGTTACAGCAGCGCAATTTGGGCCCCGCCGGACAAATTTTTGACATGACCCAAATTTGTTGTATTATTGATTATGGATATATTTATGATATTTCCATATCCATATGAGATATGATTATGCTATATTCATTGCTATATGAGACTTATTTGATATATTTATGCTATATGAGACAACTGCATATAATATGTTATAACAGGACTACTTCGATGGTGTAGAAACAAACCGTCGGCTATGATCACAAGTACATGTTATGACCTCTACTAGTAAGGGGTGAAATTCCCTATGCCATGATATGGTTGATTGGGGGAAATGAGATAAAGAGAAGTAACAGTTCAGTTTGATATGACATGTTACAAGCTCCTATTATATTATATGCATTATGGTTCATGATATGTATTTCATCATGCTATCATTAGTATTCTTATTTCCAGATCATTAATGGATAGATGTGATAGTTCATGAATAATATTGCATACTCATATATATATATTGACTCACTGAGTATAATGTTATACTCACCCCCTTCAGTGGTTACATGTTTTCAGGACCTCAGTAAGGCAGTCATCCATTGGCTACATCATCTTTAGCCTTGGATCACAGATGTATGTATTTGAGGTCACTCTTATGTATAGAGGTTCCTTGGTATATAATGTATAGAGAGTTTGTATTGACTTAAGTAAAATGTCAATATGATCATATGATAATCAGATATAATATGAATATGTATATGATGTACATATATATGACATGAGAACTTTATATGATATGAGATATGATTGCAATTATTGAAGTGCATATTGAGTTTTGATTGACCAATGGAGGTTAAAAGGGGATGTATGCTATTTTGGAAGTTTAATTTATATATCTTACGGATAGCTTAAATCAAAGTTACAAAGGAAACTCTGTCAAATTTTCTGCATGAATATTATGATGTTTTAAAAAAAATTATCACCTAAAATGTATCGCAGGTTAAGTAATGATTGTACAAGTTAAGTTAATGTAAAAGCATGGGTTCTTCGAGGTATTGGTCGCCTTGGCATTACCCGTACCCTAGGACCATCATGGTCTAAAAATAGGCCATGACAATGCTGCAGCTTATGGCATACCCAAACCAAGGCAAGGCACAACTGCTCGATTTGATTGTACTTTAGTTCATGAGCAAGCATGCGCTTAC
>CANXYC010758838.1:0-18281 GCA_948193065.1 Aleurites moluccanus | reverse complement strand
TTTATGATATGGATGAAAATATTGAAGTGCATTTTGAGTTGCAATTGAAAAATGGAGGATATAAGGGGATGTATGTTATATTGGGAGTGCTTTATTATATGTTTTGCGGATAGCTTAAGTCAGAGTTTCAAAGGAAACTCTGTCAGTTTTTCTGCATGCATGTTTGGTAATATAATGATTTAAAAAAAAAATTATGACCTAAAATGTATCACAGGTTAAGTAATGAATGTAATTGTTTAAGCATAGGTTCTTCGTGGTACTGGTGGCTTAGGCATTACCCGTACCCTAGGACCGTCATAGTCTAAAGTTAGGCTATGACAATTGGGTACACAGCTACGATTTAGCACAACATTTCATCCTTAGATAGATGGTCAGTCAGAGAGGACCATATAGACATTGGAGGATATGCGTTGATTATGTGTTCTGGACTTCAAAGGTAACTAGGATCAATAATTGCTATTGATTGAGTTCTCTTACAACAAAAACTACCATCATCGATTGGGATGGCCCCTTATGATGCACTGTATGGTAGAAAATGTCGATCTCCAGTACAATGGGTGGAACTAGGAGAGAAGCATTTAGAAGGCCCAGAGTTGATTAAAGAGACAATGGAAATGGTGCCAATTATTAAAGAACGAATGAAGATAGGCTTCAGTAAACAGAAGAGTTATGCCGATCTGAACAGGAGAGATGTGCACTTCACAATTGGTGACCATGTTTTCCTCAAAGTCTCACCTATGAAAGGTGTGATGAGATTCGGGAAGAAGGGTAAACTATCATCTATATATATTAGGTAATTTGAGATCCTTGAGAAGATCAACAATGTTGCATATAGATTGGCTCTTCCACCTAATTTGAGTTATGTGCATCCGGTATTTCACATTTCCATGCTTCGAAAGTACATGCTTGATCCATTACATGTACTAGAATTGCAAGATATTGGAGTAGACAAAAACTTGACATATGAAAAGGTACCAGTGGATATTATAGATCATCAGGTTAGGCAATTATGCAATAAGGAGAGTCCTATGGTTAAAGTTTTATGGAAGAACTAGTCAATGGAAAAGTGTACCTGGGAAAGTGAAAAGGATATGAAAGCCAAGTATCCATTCTTATTTCAGCATTGAGGTATGAATTTGTTTTAAATTTGAGGATGAATTTATTTGAAAGGGGCTAGAATGTAATACCCTAGTTTCATGCTACAGTAATTGAGTAGTATCATTAGATATCGGACTGAAAACACCGGCAATAATTAAAAAATTTTAGGAATTGATACAGTATACAATTAAAGTTAATTTTTCTCAGTTTCTTGCCTAATGAGAGACTAATAATAATGTTAGTTAATTATATGAAGAAAGTATGGAAAAGTATTAAAAATGATGGAAAATCAATAGAATGGAAAAACCGAAAAAAAAGTGAAACTTTAGGGGTATTTTGGAAAATCCACTATTCACTATTCATAATTGTTCTGAAAGCAGTATAATGGTAAACTACATATAAAAATAAGCTATTTCACTCCCAACTTCAGAATCTAAAACTCAACAAAATTGACAGAATAAGTTATAGAAAGTTTTGGGGTCAAAGTATAATTAATGAAAGTTTTAGGGAGGAAAATATAATTTGCCATAAATCCCACCTATATAAGCATGCCTTAGCCAAATTCCCATCATCTTTTATTCCTTCTTTTTCATCCTACTCTTTGGCTGAACCACCATATGCTCCAATCTACCATTTTTCAAGCCAAAATTTCAAGAGAAACCTAGCTTTCAACCTTTGCCAACCATTTCTTCCTTGGAAACTCAAAGGGAATTAAGATTTCTTTAAAGGTAGAATTCAGCACCATCACCACCAAGAGGTAACTTGAAGTTTTCTTTGATTAAATAAGTGTTATAGGAGTTTAATTAGATGGGTTTAGTGTCACGACCCAGTTTCCCGGACTGCGACGTTCTTAGGGCACGGGAGATGCCAATGTCGATCAACACCCATAGAACCTAATATCACATGCATAATCTATAAACCTCAATTAATTATCCATTTGAGTTATTTACCATCCATTCTGTTATTTTGTAATTCATTTTGTAAATTTCTGCAATTGGTTGTATCAGTCAAAATACCATAGCATATATCATCATAAAACTCAAAATATCATCATCAGTATATACATATGTTCATTTCCTAGCTAACCCATACATACCCCATGGAGCAGCTAGATAATGAACACCAAAATAATAATACAGAATCATAAAATATACATAAGTAACTGTAGCAAAAATCCACGGATGATAGACATCGGGATTCTGCAACCTAATCCTCTCCAGAAATGGTTAAACAATGAAAAGAGTGAGTATAGATGATACTCAGTGAATCTACATGCATCATCAATAAAATAGTAGGTAGCAATGAAGCAATAGTATAAATAAGTCAGATAACAGTAACCAGAATCTGTAATGGGTTACAGTATGACCAAAGAATAAAGTACAGGCTCGGTATCATATGGTAAGACAGATAAAAGGATGGATTGCATGAAAATAAATCATACAATCTCTAGTAATCTGTATATATGGACCATATAGGTCTCTAGTATCATATTTGTATCAGTAGGCATAAGGCTGATCAGGCCCTATGGCCAGGACCATAGCCCTTCCTAGCTAGGGCATCAGTAATACAATGTGCACATCGCTGACAGTATTACCACACTACCCTGTCGGATCGATAGCTCTGTCAAGCCATTTAAGGTCAATATAACAATGGATACTAGCATATTAGAATGCTTAAATACATATTAACATGCATTAACACATATTGATCCTCAAAGGCCCTATATTACTCTTTTAATACTTTTCATACCTTTCATGCATCAAATGCATTTCTATCATCATATATCATTCACATTACATATATTCATCATTATTATGCTAAGTTATGAACTTCCAAACACTTAGCTCAATATTCCATACCAAACATACACAAATTCTCAAGTAGACTTCAAATCACTTATACCATTCAATCTTTCCACATTTAACCTTATACATTTCAATCATTTAAGCGATTATACTATATTCAGATCTTAGTTCCTCATTTGCATTTGCCTAACACCTTAACGTAGTAAAGTCTATATGTTATCACTTTAATGGAAATCATTCCATTCTTCCATTTTTCAACACCATTTAATTGTACAACATTAATAAACACCAAATGCATCACATTTAACTATAAACATTGATGGAGATCAACAAGATTTGGTGTTTTCCATATTTGTATTTCTATATTTTTTATATTTTTATTTTCTTTAATTACTTTTAATAGGAAACTTAGTTTTAGGAGTTATTTAAGGTATTATATTAGTTTTGATTTGTTTCTCTATTTAAGTTAGTTTTGATTTAGTTTATTATTTATATAAATCTGATAATTTGTTTCCTTTTAGGAATAAATTATCATATTATATTTTAGGATTTTCTGAAAGTTATTTCCAACATATAGTTATGTAAACCTTAGGGTTGGGAGAGTTTGGATTTGAATTAAAAATAACATTTCTGTTTGAAAGTTGTTTCTTCCAATTTTTGGTATTCTTTTGAATCGACGAATTATAATAGAATTTCCAATTTACCATTATTATTCTGCTGCGTCAGTTGGTATCAGAGCTTGCGCTTGTTCTTTGAAAAGCCCTGCCATCAAGGAAAGGATGCCAGACTGTACCTGTAGAGGAAGTTTATAATCGTGATACAACAACTCAGATGGAGCAATGTATCATGAACTATATGGAGGAACGTATGATACAAGTGATGGATCAGTTAACCCAATGGGTAAATGAGCTTTTTAGATATGAAATATTTAATCTCCATACCTCATAAATAATGTCAAATGTCAATTAGGATTTATCTCCAGTATTTGATGATTATCCCGATGAAGAAATATTATTATCTACAATGATAGTTTCATCATCCATTGAGAATCATAATAATATCGAGGAATCGCAGGAGATCACAATACATTTTTACAAGAAAGAAAAATATTATTATGAAGATCCATTCTTCATTAATCTTTTTACTGTATCTGATTCTCAATTTATCAAAAAAATTTTAATTGAAACTTATATCCAAAGTTATTGGACAGATTGGATGGGAATTATAAGGAAAATAGGAAAGTTTCACATTCATTATAAGTATTTTATGACCATGTGTTTTCAATATAGAATTCTTTTACCTAAGGATTCTTTTGAAAATAATGTTGCTGCAAATTCGAGGATGAATTTTCTCTACCCAAGAGTGAATGATGGAGATCAACAAGATTTGGTGTTTTCCATATTTGTATTTCTATATTTTTTATTTTTTTTATTTTCTTTTATTACTTTTAATAGGAAACTTAGTTTTAGGAGTTATTTAAGGTATTATATTAGTTTTGATTTGTTTCTCTATTTAAGTTAGTTTTGATTTATTTTATTATTTATATAAATCTTGTGATTTGTTTCCTTTTGGGAATAAATTACAATATTATATTTTAGGGTTTTCTGAAAGTTATTTCCTATATATAGTTATGTAAACCTTAGGGTTGGGAGAGTTAGGATTTGAATTAAAAATAATATTTCTGTTTGAAAGTTGTTCCTTCCAATTTTTGGTATTCTTTTGAATCAACGAATTTTGATGCTTATTTCCTGGTATTTCTAAAATCAACAGGTTATAGAAGATTATTTTTTGGTATTCGTGCGCGAATCAACGAATTATAATAGAATTTCCATTTTACCATTATTATTCCACTGCATCAAACACCTATCAAATATCAAAGCGCATTCATCATTCTAAGCACCTCAACTTTTGGCCAAACCATGTTTTGCTCCAAATGAATTCATTTCAAATATTTAGCCATCAATTCATGTTAAACACATCAAATATACATCATTTATACATTTAAAACCATTTAAACATCAATGTTCATCATCACATATTTCGGCCATTCTTAAATCCTTAACCAAATGAGTTTGTTTCCATTATTCAACCACCAATTCATATCATACACATCATTTAAACCAAAGGAATCATGAAAACATCAAATTGATTCCAAGTTCTTCCTATTATGGTTTCAATCTATCTTTTTGAATTTCATCCATTCAAAATGTGTTTTAACCACTAATAATCATCAAAGAACATCATATAATCATTTCTAAAACAAAAGAATCTCAAAACCATTAACTTAACAAAAGTTCTTCAAAAACTTCAATGGATTAATTCTTAGCTTTAGCAAGTTTTTTCTTAAAATCTAAGGTTATATTTTTGTTTAGGCTAATGGAATTGATATGTTTGCATCCAAAATGGAAGAAAACCATAAGGTTTGGTGTTGTCTAATGGTGGCCGAAACTTGCTTAAGGTGAAGAGAGAAAATTATGAACTTAAAATGGTGATGGATGAAGACAATGGTGAAGTGGTGGGAAAAATCCACCCAAATATCAATGGTTTGATCTTATGCATTTGGTTTATGATAAATATGGTGAAACATAGCCATCCATCCATCTATTATTCTTACTTTTATACTATTTGTTAATCAAAGTCAACAAAGATGGCTTACATGTACATTTGATACACCAAATCCAAAACCAAAGCTAGTAATCCTATACTTTGAGTTTATGATAGGAATTGTGAAACCTATTCATCTAACCATCCATTTCTTCATCATTTAATCCAACGGTTAGATTTAATCAAGCCTAAAATAATGTCATAAGGT
The DNA here is from genome assembly GCA_948193065.1 of Aleurites moluccanus. Classification (NCBI taxonomy): domain Eukaryota; kingdom Viridiplantae; phylum Streptophyta; class Magnoliopsida; order Malpighiales; family Euphorbiaceae; genus Aleurites; species Aleurites moluccanus. The sequence continues at coordinate 12,566 of CANXYC010758838.1, read as the reverse complement.
TGCATATACCATATAATTCCATATCTCAAAGGAAAAGACCATATTGCCCTTAGTTTAACCGAAGCACCTCAATTGAGCAGCTTACCGGGTACTATTTTCAATCGGGTTTATTTCTCCAACAAAACTTCAAATAAATTAAATAACATCATTTTCATGTCCTAATATTATTTTCTACTTTCAAATATCATATTTATTTCTATAAAACTCGAAGGAGTGTGAAATGACCATTTTACCCCCAGTTCACCAAAAATTGAGTTTTTCCCGATTTTTTCCTAACAGCTTTTAAAGCACTTTTATATGCATAAAACTTTCTAAAACATGCACATTTACTCAATTTAAGCATAAACATGCATAAATACACATCATATAAACAAAGAAGAAACCTCTTAGGTTTGCCCTTTAAAGCTTAAGTTCTAATCCTTTAAGCTAGAGTGTGACAGGTCTGATCTGCCAAGCTTTGGTCAACTTTTAATTTTTCTAATATTTTTCTATTTTTGATATTTTCTGCAAAATAGGAGCATCCCAGGTCAAATTTGGGCAAATGATAGCTCTATTGATAGAGAAAAAACATACGAATATAATAAAATTGATGGCACTTCATTCTGACTTGAAATGGTTTGAAATTGCATCTTTCCTTATTTCTGGCCAAGTTAAGGATGTGATGATCATTTTTGAAATTCTCAAAATCTATAAATAGTGTGTGAGGTTCTCACTTTTTTTTCACTATTATTTACACTCTCATCCTTCTCTCTCCATTTCTCTCTCTAAAAGCTTTTCCTTCTCATTTTATGGCTTCGACTTTAGGTAGTGTTGCTAGCAATAGGGGATATCATAGCTATGAGGCCCTGCGGGACAATCCAGACCCTGAAAATCTATTATAGGAGCCAGAACAGTATGTCTATTGGGACAGCAAGATTGAGGTTTTTTTTAACTCTCTTTTTTCCCTTTGTCATTATTCATTTTTTTCTCTTTCTCTATTTTTTTTATTTTTTTCTACTCTTTTTTTTCTTTTTCTTTTTCTTTTTATTTTTTTCTTTTCATAAATGAAAAAAACAATCATGCTTAGGAACAGAGGTGCTAGGTCGAATTTAGCTAATCTGGCAAATGCTTTATCGGCCGAAACCCCAGTAATGCCTTTACTATAGCCCACTGGTTTTGTAACTTTTCTAAAAATCAAGACATCCCTTGAGAGCAATGTAGCCCTGATTAAGGCACTAGTTGAGCGATGGTGGGATACCACCAATACTTTCCATTTTCTATGCGGGGAGCTAACAGTTACTCCGATTGACCTGTCAATGCTAACCGGTCTTCATTTCGAGACTCGTCACCTAGATCTTTGCTCAGACTGGAGGACCACTTTTACTCTTGAGGATCTAGTTCAGCTTATAGGTCAAGATCCTCATTGGGATCGTATATCGGTGCCCCGCACTTGGATTCAGACTCACTTAAAAGAGATGGAGCCTTTTACGAAAGAGATATTTGATGCTGAGGTTATAGCCAAATTAATGATGCTAATTCTAGCGGGATGCACATTTGGTCATACCCGTCAAAACACTATTAATCTGAATGTATTGCCAAGTTTGATGGACTTGACTATGTTGGGTGAGTATCATTAGGCTGGTGCTATTCTGAGCACCATGTATCGAGAGATGTCTGATCTGTCTCAAGGAGCTTTCAATTCTTATGGAGGGACATACTTCATTTGAGTGGTACGCTCTGCACCTTTTATTTGAATTTTTGTTTAGTTTTCTGCTTGACTTTCTACTTGAATGTTTGAATTAGGTATGGGCTTATGAACACTTTCTGATGCTTGCCCCTGCTCTCAGTAGCCCTAGGCTATATGTATTCCCTATTAGTATATGCTGGACTAGTTCGAATTTGTGTGAGTTCAGGACGATTCGAGCATTTTTCAGCAGCCTTGATACCTTTCAGGTACTTTATGACTTTATTTTTGCTCATATTTCATACTCTTTATTCACAACAATCCTTTTTTGCAGGTTCAGCTGAAACCTTACGTCAACAGGATACAACTAATGCCCGAAGAACTTGATCTATACATCACTCTGGTTTGTTCTCAACTATTGCTTCGCTCTCCATATCACAAGTTGTACTACTTAGGAGAAAGGGTCAGAGTTTAGACTATCGATAGGTGGATGGTCCCAGTGCATCCACTAATTGACATGAGATGGGATTTGCACATTTGGGCACCGAACGAGGCTTATAACGGTCCTTTAGTTAATCTATATTTGATTCACAGTGATGACTATATAACATTTTTTCGTACCCTTCTGATAGGCCCTATTGGTGATCCATATAGGCATTTAGAGCACCCATTTGATGCTACGGGACCTTTTTTTTGTTAGACCTATCCCAGTACATAGTGTGGGTGCATCTATAGGTCCTTCTTCAGCTGATCCCAGTGTCAGCCTTGAGATTCGGACTAATTCTGACAGGGTCCTTTTGAGTCCTAACTATTAGCTTACTGGGGATATTTTTTATAATGATGGCACTGGTGAAATCAGATATACTATGTTCCAGATGTGGTCCATCCCTTGACACTAGTTTTTCCCGACAATTCCAAGGTATGTTCATGTTTATCTCTTAGTTTTGCTTTTGGAAATGATCCTTAGCAAAACATTTTTTATCTCATCATCTCATTCCTACAGATTAATATTGAGTAGGCCCATCATAATTGCCAAATAGGGCACAGAATGGAGCAGGTTTTAGTGGGCATGCTGACCCGTCTTAAGTTTCAAGTTGACCAATCTCGCCCACCAGAGGACCCTTATCGACACCGCCAGAGAGATTAGTAGCTCACCTAAGCTTTTCCTTTTCTTGTTCTTACTTTTGTTGTTCTTTTTTTTTTCAAATTATGATGTATGAATGACATTATATATGTATGGCATTATGTATGCATGAAATTTTATGACTTTTCTACCAGACTTCTCATGTAATGATTGCAAACTTATGTAAATTATGCGATGCTGTGAAATGTTATGCAATTTTATATCTAAAAATGCGACTAAATGAAATCGAATGCACTGAATTGCCTTTAAATGCCTCTTGGGACCCTAATTTTTCAAAATTTCCAAAATTCTATGAATTTTAGTGCAGGAAAAGGTGTTGCCACCGGCCATTGGGGGCAGTGTCACCAGCCCCTTATGATAATGTCGTCCTTGCACTTGGAGACACCGCTGGCTACCTAGGGCAGCGCCACCCATAGTGGGTGGTAGCACCACACTATTCCAGTGCGCCCTAGCCTATTTTTCAGCATTTTTTCTATAAATGGGGCTCCCCTCCTTCTTAAAAAGTCACTCTGACTTTTTGTCACTCTATTCTGCATATTTTTTTCATTGTTTCAACTCAAAATGGAGCCCTACTACAGTCACCATATATTTTTGTGGACTAAGAACCTAGACAAGGTTGAGAAAATTAATTTGGGTAAGTATGGGGTCAATTTTGTTTTGACCCTGAGAGGTGTGAAAGTGGACTAGGACTTTCTTAAGGTTTGTTTAAGATTTTGGGACCCTATGGACCATGTGTTCCATTTTGTGGCTAGCATAGAGGAGATGTGCCCCACTAGGAATTCAGTGCCATCCTTAATAGCAACCCAAATGTTGCTGTAACTATTCCTAAACATTGGGTAGGGTATTTTCACTCATTCATAAGTCTTATAGTGTTAAGTCATGAGCTAGCCAGCTCTATGGTGTTGGAGGATTAGATTAATCTGACTATAGTCATGGCAAAATTTCAATATCTAAAAGATCTAGGAGATAGGCTGAGACAAAAGTGTAGGATGACTGCCTTGGTTCTATGTTTGACTGCTGGATGCCTATTCTTCAGTTCACCTTGTCGGGGAGAAATCTGAGTGGTGGAGCTTATTACTCAGATGAAGCGAGGCTCTACTATTGCCGGTCTGATTTTCGTAGAGACCTTGCATAGTCTAAATGGCAACTATAGAGCTGAAAGGACCTAGTATGTTATCCCAATCATACTACAGGTAAAAAAAACATTATATTCTTCCTCTTTTCTTATAATTCTTATTTAGGTTTCTTTTTCCAATGGGTTTTGGCTTAGATATCATCTTTGAGTGAAGGGCCCTTCAGATAGGATGCCATATTTTGCTGCTCAGTACCAGATGTGGAGGACCTTGATCTACTTTGACTCATAAAAGAAGTGGATTTCCTGGATTATAGAATTGGGCCCTAAAGCTCTGCTTTAGCATTATTCCTGGTATGGGATTGACTCATTTATCACTATGAGCTATGGGTACATGATGATCTACCTGCTGGGCATCTCTATGACTTCATTCTATCAGAGGACCAGAGTTTTGAGGCAGATGGGTCAGTCTCAAGGTGCTCCTTCCACTGGAGTTGTGTTTCCTACTTCTTTGATTACAGGATCTATTTCCCAGGCCATAATGAATGGCTGAAGGTGATCCATGAGCTTTGTGTGACCTGTTGGCTTATTCGATAAACTGGAGGATTATGATGCTTGGTTTATCGTGGCAGTATGGCCTATTGAGAAGATTAAACGAGTAGCCTTGATCATAAAACTGGAAACAGACATGGAGATTGAGGATACTGGGACAGAGGGGGTAGTAGAACCAGAGGTGATTAATGTGGCTGAGGATGAAAATGGAGTGGAGGTAGAGGTAGTTGCTACAGACAATGAGGATCTTGACAACACGAGAGATATTTATCCTAAGAGGAGGCGGATTTAGAACTTGACTATTTTGGATTCCGTCTTTTATATTCTGTTTTTTAGATTATGTTTAGACTTCTCTTTCTCTCTTTTTTTCATGCTGAGTCTTTGATTTATATTCATTCCTGTTTAGAAACATGGATTAAACATCCACTCTTTAAAATGAATAAAATAAGATGGAAATTATTTTTTTTTTTTTTTACTTATGCAATAACTTAATTTTGACAGATGAGACAAGATAGAACATGAATTTTACTTTTAAATGAAATTGGATTAAATAAAATTGTACTTTGGCTAATGATGACATGAAATCCAATTTAAAACAAGGGCATATTTTTTATTTTTCATTTACTTCTTTTTTCATTTTTTATTATTGCTCTAACTTTTGACCAAGCTGCTCTAACTTTTGCCTAAACCTCCCTTTTAGGTTTTCAACTTAGTGAGCTGGAGAAGAATCAAACATCCATTCAATGATTTTGACATAAAATGATAATTTTACTATGATTTGGACAGCACCCAAGAAGGGCTACCAACGTATCTTGATTTTTTTTTCTTTTTTTCCATTCAACACACATTTTTTTTGAGAATCAGGTCCACATAGTTCTTGTTCATAAAATGCATCATAAAATATAAATTACACAAAATATCTCTTTAACTAATCAAGATTACAAGGATTTGAAAACTCATTCCCATCTAAATCCATAAGTATGGCGCCTCCGCCGAACATAATATTTTTTAGCACATATGGGCCAACATAGTTAGGTATAAACGTTCCTCTTGGATCATGAACCAAAGCTCTGATTTCATTCAACACGAAATTTCCTTATTCCATTTCTCTACCAATTACTCTTTTCTTAAAATGTCGGGCTAGCCTTTACTGATACCCCTACATCTGGTAAAGTGCATCCATCTTTTTTTTGTCAATAACATTCAATTGGTCATGATATCCTTTAATCCACTCTATTTCACTAAGTTGATTTTCTAGTATAACCTTTGCGGAGTGGATTTGCACTTCAATTAGAAGTACTGCCTCCATCCCATATACTGAAGAATAAAGAGTTGCCCCTGTTAGTGTGCTAATGGAGGTCCAATATCCCCATAATGTAAATGAAAGACGTTTATGCCATCTTTTATGATTGGTGATCATTTTCTGCAGAATGGCTTTAATGGTTTTGTTTGCTGCTTCGATTGCCCCGTTGGTTTGGGGATGATAAAGGGAAGACTGATGATGCTTAATCTTTTCCCTTTTAAGCAAACTTATTACTTCCTTTTGAAAATGAGATCTGTTATCAATGATGATCTCAAAGGGCAATCCAAATCGACAAATGATGTTAGTTTGAATAAAGTGTGCTACATTTTTAGACTTCAACACTTGATAAGAGGCTGCTTCTACCCATTTTGTGAAGTAATATATTGCTACCAAAATATATTCATGGCCATTCAAGGATTCAAACTGATGCGCCCTATAACATCAATGCCCTAGTAGCAAAGGGCCAAGGAGTTACAGTCGGGTACAAAGGGACAAAAGGACGCTTCTGGAGCTTTGCAAATATCTAACACTGGTGACATTTCTGCACTAACCTAGCACAATCCTTATTCATTGTAAGCCAATAATACCCTAGATTTGAGATTTTTTTTGGCTAACACAAAATCATTCATGTGTGGTCCTTCCTCACCACCATGTACCCATTCCATAATTTGTCGAGCTTCTTCTTCTGTCATGCATATAAGGTGGATGTTGTCCCAAGCTCTCTTATACAACACATCCCTATTTGGTATGATATTACTGGCCAATTGTCTTATGGTTCTTCTATCTGATTTGGATGCCCTTTCTGGATATTGCTCGTTTTTCAAAAAATTGAGTATGTCCTAATACCATGGTTTACCATCAGGTTGCTGAATTTGCATACATGTCGTATTATAGTTCAACTACTTTCGTACTTCAATAACTACTAGACATACAATCTCATTTCCCATTATGTCTATCATTGAGGCTAGGGTTGCCAAAGCATCAGCATACTGATATTTAGCTCGAGGTAAGTAATGGAAAGATAGCTCATGAAAATTTTCAGCTAGGTCAGTTACGCGCCTTGGTCATAAAGAGTTATAACAACAAAGGTTTACCACGCCTTGGTGGTTACAAAACATGAGGATTTAGTAAATAATGTTTGATTCTTTCAAAAGTTAGTTGGCATTCACCATTCCACTCTTTAGAAACTCCTTTCTTTAACAATTTGAAGATAGTTCCATAAACATCGACCAATTGAGAATTGAAACGACTGATGTACTGCAAACGCCCCAGAAATCCCCTAATTTCTTTTTCTATCTTAAGAGCCGACATTTCCAAAATGGCCCTTGATTTGGCTGGGTTGACTTCTATCTTATTCTTGCTAACCACGTGCCCCAAGAACAAACCTGAGGATGCACCAAAAATACACTTAGCAGGATTTAGCTTTAGATTATATCGTCTTAATCTAAGGAAGAAACACCTCAGTGCATCTATATGTACCTTTGTCTTTTTGGACTTGATAACCATGTCATCGACTTACACTTCCACATCCTGGTGGATCATGTTATGAAGGATGGTTATGGCCATTCTTTTGATATGTTGCTCCCACATTTTTCAAACCAAAAGGCATGACCTTGTAGCAATAAGTGCCCCATTCTATCACAAAGCTTGTCTTTTCCTTGTTAGGAGGGTAGGCTTGTATTTGATTATAACCCGCATATAGATCAGTCAATGAGACTATTTCAAATCCAGCTATGCGGTCAACCAATAAGTCTATATGAGGTAAAGGGAAATCATCTTTTAGATAGGCTTTATTCAGATCTTTGTAACCCACACACATCCTTACTTTCCCATCCTTCTTGGGCACAAGCACTATGTTGGCCAGCTATGAAGGGTAAGTGACTGGCTCAATGAAATAATTCTTCAACAACTTAACAACTTCTGCTTTGATCTTAAGAGACCATTCTACCTTCAACCTTCATAATTTCTGCTTTACAGGCATTACATCCTCATATGTCGAAATCTTATGGATTGCAATACCTGAATCGATACCTATCATGTCTTCGAGTTCCCAGGTGAAACAATCTAAAACTTCTTAAATTGCTTTAAATAAAGAAGCCTTATCATAAAATGATGATGCAATGAATGTGATTTTTAGTTTATCATTTGTGCCCAGATTTATTAATTCCTTGCTTTGTTCTTTTTTATTTCATTTATCTCTTTTTCTTTTGATGCCTCATTTAAATTGGATTCGTAAACAAGAGAGGAATACTCAGGTATATAGAGGAAAATTCAAAATTTTTATTATGAATAAATGTCTCATCCTCATGGATTACATCAAAATTAAAAAAAGGACCATGGAGGTCCTTTACAAACTTTAAGGAAGAAAAAGAAGAGCAAGACTCCAAAGACTCTAACTCTAACTCGGAATTGATTTGGAAAGGGGACATTTCATCAAGGCTAGGAAGCTTCTCAATATGCCAGTTGTTGGGTGCACTCAAAGTTGGATGGATGAGCTTGGTGGGGTCTGATTCCATTTTGCTTTCAATTGTCAGGACTTGCTCAAAGAGAGTAGCCTCCATGTTTTCCTCTCAATCTTGTTCCAACAAGTAGATGGGTTCACAATATTCTAAATTAAGGTTGACATCAAAGAAGATTTCAAAGCCCGAAATTATTTTCTTAGTTAAGGGGCAATACCACGGTTCAGAAAAACCGTAATAAGGAAAGTCCTCCCCCTCTTTTACAAAATACTCATTCAAGGTTTTGAAATAGGGGCGCATCTGCCAATCAAAGGTCTCACCTTTCTTTTTAACCTCGGCTTTCCTCTTGGCCCTCAATTCAATCTCCTTCAAATCCTCTTTGGTGGGCTCATAGCCAAGCCCAAAAGATGGGTTGGCTATTGGATATTCTTTGAAATAGGTTATCCCCCTGTTGGTTCCTTCTAAAACTTAGACCAAGAAAATAATTTATTTTCTTCAAGATGTTAGCCACAGCTACATTACTGAAAGGATCAAAATCAAAAGGGACTAACTCTTTACCTTTTTTTTGCTCAATAAATTGAATGGTGTCCAAGAAGAAACCAGACAATGGAACACTATTCTATTCTAGTTAGATTCCCAGAATGGGAGCAGAGCTGAGAACTTTACTCTTCCCCTGCATGTCACCTTTAATAGTGACAACAGCAATCCCGTGAGGAATTTTAAGCTTCTTATGCAAGGAGGATAGGATAGCTTTTGCCTTATGAATCCATGGTCTTCTAAAGAGGAGATTGAAAGATATAGGTAAATCAATTACTTGGAAAGGGACAAGAGCAGTTGTGGGTCCAACTGTTACATCGAGAGTAGCCACACTCAAGACTTCCCTCTTATTGTTATCATATGCCCTCACAATCTGATCGGAAGGGGTGAAATCTGCGGCTTCTAGGCTCAAACAACTTGCAACTTTTAGCGGGCACACATTCAGAGCTGACCCATTATCAACTAAAACCATTGGGACTGTCTTTCCTTGGGTCATCATAATTATGTATAAATCATAGTTATGGTTTTCTCCTCCTTTGGGCAGATCATGGTCAGTGAATGAGATAGAAGCAACCTTGGTTGAGTTGGTTAGTGAGGCAACTAAAGTTTCAGGAGAAATGTTGACTGGGGTTTGACATTGGTTCAACACCTTACAAAGAGCTTGGCAATGTGGGAAAGATGATTGGATGAGGCTCCAAATGGAGATGCTGGCTTGAGTTTTCTTTAATTGCTTGAGGATATCATCCTCATCAGGCTCACTATTCATTTTTTTTCATAGGATGGAAAACATGTTGGACTGGTTGTTGGACAGATGGGCTTGGTTGATAGAGTATTCCACTCTGAGTTATTGCATCAATTTCCACTATAAAGTCATTGAGGTCCAAGACACAGCAGAACTCATCATTTGATTAGATCAATGATATCAAATCAATTTATATGTTGGAGGAATGAAGGAGATTGACATTGGTTTGATTGTCTGGGAGAGGAATGGTGGTAATGTTAGGTCTTGTCTTTGGTGGAATGATATCCCTACTGCCCACTAGGTCTTGGATTTTATATTTCAAGGTTATGTTTGTTTTGTGCCCCGTACCTTGGTGATATTCACAATACTCATTTACATTCCAGCTTCTAGGCAAAGGGTTTGGAGGTGCCCTAGGTTCTAAAGGCTTAACCATATTCGACTCTAACACTTCTTTATATACTATTATCAAAGGCATGCCCAAGTCAGTAAAAGTCCTTCTTTCTAGCCTCATGGGTTGATGGCTAGAGATGGCAAAAACTTCTTCGCTTTTCTGATTAGAAGAAGTATTCTGAGTATAGTTGGTATTTTTTCTATACCTTGAACTTGAGGATTCTTCTTTAACTTGCCCACTTTGGATCAAATCCTATACCTTCGATGCAGTGGCAATAAGGGCTCTCAAGTCTGGTAAGTATTGAGTTTGGAGATAAGTTTGATAACCTGGAAGGAGGTTCTTGATAATAATATCAATATGTTCTTACTAAGTGGGCCTATTCATCATTTGAGCCACCTTAGACCTCTATCTAGTAAGAAAAGTGGAGAAATACTCCTTTTATTATTGCTTGGTGGTCTCTAGATCCCTTATAATTATGTCCACCTCAATGTTATAATGATACTGCTTGACAAAAGTGTTGCAGATATCATCCTAAGTTTTCTTGAAGTTGGTGTCCAAATCAACGAACCACCTCATCATAGCACTTATAAGTCACTGCCGGAACAATTGAGCAAGGAGCTCATTGTCCACCCTAAAGGATTCATATCCCCACATACATCTTAAGGTGAGTCTTAGAGCGGGTGGTGACATCGAACTTATCCATGCTAGGCATCTTAACCTTAGGAGGGATCCTAGCATTTGGAAAGAGAGTAAAGGCATCAACATCAATCAGATCGTCATGCTTTTATTGTTCTTGAGAAGCCTTTCTATAGCTTTAAATTTCTCTAATAACTTTTTAGTTTTAGTTGAGTTGAAGCTCTTTCCTCCATGAAAAAGATTTGGGGAGGAGACAGGAGTAGTGCAACCAGTCAAATTGATTGTCGGTGGGGGATTTGCAATTTCAGAAGCTTTCCTATTATATGTCACATCAATAACTGGATTTGGTGGAATGAAGGAATACACATTAGGGGCATCGGCTTGATGGGCGCTTGCTCCTCAGACCATCATTATTTTTACTTCATCAAGGTTAGACTACCGTTGTGTATTGAGGGCATAGTCAAAATGACTTTGTTGAATTTCCAAAGTAGTATAAAAGTTATCTTCTTGTTTCTTAAGTAGGGTGGCCAAGAGTGTTGTTATAGCATCCATGTCAGGTGTTGGGTTTTTCATCTGTACCTTCAAAAAAAAAAAACACTTAGATCAGGTCATAGTGGTCCAAACAGAAACTATGTAAAAGTGGAGGAACATGATTCCATTTTTCTCAAAACTTTAAGGTTCAAGGCTTAAAAGTCTAAAGATGGTTTAATGGGCTCAATTTTCAAGCCCTTTTGGTTTTGGGTTGACCATTGACTCATTTGTTCTTAGTCCACATATCATGAATGCATGGTTATACATGTATGCATGTCTATGAAGAATAAAACTATTTCATGAGCATATGTTCAAAGATTCCCATTATTAAATATCATGGGACCTATGGTCTGGATCTAAATTCATTACATGAAATGGATTTGGGTGGTTTGGATATTATGTACCCATCACACTAAAGTAGTGATATACTTAACCACATGTGAAACAATGAATTTCGCGTGGGTCTAACAGTACGACTGCTCGTTAAACTTCAAAAAGATTAAAGATTCGTTGCGGGGTGGATGCTTTTGCTATCTCCCAACATACTCAAAGAGAGTTGTCAGATCAATTCTACTTCCTATCCAAAGGTTCAACTTTGTAATTGGTTGTGTTGGACACAAAGTCCATATAGTTATGCATGAAAATCAAAGTTAAAATAAAAGCCAAGTAAAAAATATTATATATTTTTTAAAAAATATTTCTCAACAAATTGGGAGTCCACTTACTCTTTTTAGAAAAAAAGAGAAGTATCTCCAGTGGAGTCGCCAACTGTGAAGCCTCGCTCGAGCACCTATCCACTTGAAATCAGAATGCTCATTTGGGTGATTTCTCACGATTGAGTTGACATTTACACCTTTTCTTGTAAATTGCACTTTAATTTTGATTTTTTAAAATGGATTGGGGAGTTGCCACCTTAAGTTATTTTTGTTAGAAAAATTTAAGATAACAACCCATTTGTGACTCTAATTTTATCTCAAAGGAAAATGCACTAGACCTTCGAACCAAGTTGGATTCGGTGACTAGATTTTCGGTTGAACCTAACTTTTAATTTTAAATTTAACTTAAAGCAATTTTTTATGAACAACTAAAAAATGACATAAAATGAATAAATAAAGTAAATAAAGCGATTTAAAGTAAAAAAGGCAATAAAGTAAATTAATTATTACAACTAAAAATCCCAAAATTTGGGATATCAACTCTAGAACTTATGGGTTTTAGGTTGATCACACATTCCCTACGAGTCTAATTTTAAAGAAAATAAAACGAGCAAATAAGTAATATAAATTGAAAAAAATGATATTCTAACATTTTTGGATTTGCAGTTTTGAAATAGCTTGCCTGCGTATCCCTTGGAATAGGAATCAAAACTCACACAGTTTTTCCTCCTTGCAAGAGAGTTGGTATGATTTTATGCCCGATTTTATCATGTTTTATTTTTTTTATTTTGATGCTCTACCAAATTAAAAAAAAAAAAAAAAAAAAAAAAAAAAAAAAAAGGTAAAATAGAAAAAATTTAATAAACCTAAAAAAAAATAA